>VWPU01015894.1:0-22556 GCA_013398955.1 Callaeas wilsoni | reverse complement strand
AATAAAATAAAATAAAATACAATTAGAGGCCTTAAGGAAGCGTTTGCCAAACTGCAGCAGGCTGAGGGGCTTTGGGTGAGGGGTGCCACAGAGCCAGGAGGGAGGGTGGCACCTCAGGAGCTCTGCTGGTGCCTCTCCCTTTCCCCAGCTGGGAGCTGGGGCTGTCCCTGGATGGGGACATTTCTCGGGCAGGTTTTTCAGTGCTGGGAATGACTCAGGAATGAGTTCATTTGTTCTGGCTGCTCCAAGCCCTGCACGGAGCCTTTCCCAGACGGCTCGGGGAAGGGAGAGGAGGCAGCGCTGCTGCCAGGGCCAGGTACCAGGGCACGGGGCACGGATCCAGCCTCTTTTCCCCTCCAGCCCTGTGGAGAACGGGATATTGTGAGGGCAGAGATGCTCTGGGAGCAATCCAGAGCTCGGCTGGCTTCGCCCAGGTGCGTTAAAGACACTGAAACCTCAGGTGTGGGATTAATCTGGAGCCTTTAATCCTTAATAGGCTGCTCCTCTCCAAGGCCCCTCCCAGCGTGAGGAGATGTAGGATGTAATTATGCATTTAATGAGGAATTAAGGCCCAATTTCCAAATGTTTGGCTGGTGTAGCTTTACCTGCTGGAGAAGGTCTTAAAACCGAGCCAGGTGTCTTCTGCAGTTCCACGAGGACTTGGTGGCACCTGGAAAGGTGATTCCTGTGTGTACTTTGCTTCATCCCAGCAGTGGTGGCAGCAGGGCTGTGGATGGAAGCGAAAGGGAGTCGGTTTAGGTGGGGTTTTGGGAAGGAGTTGCACTTTGTGAGGGTGGGGAGGGGCTGGAATGGAATTCCCAGAGAAGCTGTGGCTGCACCTGGACCCCTGGAAGTGTCCCAGGCCAGGCTGGACGGGGCTTGGAGCAGCCTGGGACAGTGCAATTGTCCCTGCTCATGGCAAGGGGTGGCACTGGATGGGCTTTAAGGTCCCTTCCAGCCCAGGCCAGTCTGGGGCTCTGTGATGTGGCAGTCCCAGAACGTGCTGAGGTGACTTTTTAACCTTGGTGCCTTAAATCTTTCCATTTTTCCCATCAATGGTTCCCTTATGTCCCCTCTGGGCAGAAATTTTTAGGGTTTTTTAAGAAATCACTCCTTCTTTGGAGTATTTTTATATACAAATGTATTTTTATATGTGGAAGGTGGCTGAGAAGGTAACTCAGGTTTCCAGGACCTTTCCTGGTGCTGTTCCTGCTGTATCCCACCCTCTCTTGGATGCCAGCAGCTTTAACCTCCCCTCTCCTCTCCTGTTGCACCTGAGGCAGAGACTGGGAAGGGGAAAATTTCAGTTTGGGCTGCAACATCCTCATTTTTGGGAACAGGGTGAGGGAAACAAGATCCTGACTCTCCTCCTTGCCTCTTCTCTTCTCCTTTCCACCTCCTCTCGCAGCGTTCCGGCACAACGAGTGCCCGGATCCCGGCGTGCCGGTGAACGGGAAGCGCTTCGGGGACAGCCTCCAGCTGGGCAGCTCCGTGTCCTTCCTGTGCGACGAGGGCTTCATCCGCACGCACGGCGCCGAGACCGTCACCTGCGTCCTGCAGGAGGGCAATGTGGTGTGGAACAACGCCGTGCTGCGATGCGAAATGGGCTTTCATGGTGTTCCTGATGGTGTTCCTGATGGTGCTCCCCATGGTGTTCCCCGTGGTGTTCCCCATCGTGCTCTCGATGGTGCTCCCGATGGTGCTCCCCATAGTGTTCCCATGGTGCTCCCGATGGTTCTCCCAATGGTGTTCCCCGATGGTGCTCCCGATGGTTCTCCCAATGGTGTTCCCCACGGTGCTCCCCGTGGAGCTCCCGATGGTGCTCCCTGTGGTGTTCCTGATGGTGCTCCCCATGGTGTTCCCCCTTGTGTTCTCCATGGTGTTTCCCGCGGAGCTCCCCATGGTGCTCCCCATGATGTTCCCCCTTGTGTTCTCCATGGTGCTCCCCCTGGTGTTCCCCCTTGTGTTCTCCCTGGTGTTTCCCGTGGCGCTCCCCATGGTGCTCCCCATGGAGCTCCCGATGCTCCTGGCTGCTGGGCGGGGAATCCTGGCATGGCTCGGGGTGGAGGGACACTAAAGGTCTCGTTCCACGCCCTGCCGTGGGCAGGGACACCTCCCGCTGTCCCAGGTGGCTCCAAGCCTTGTCCTGGCTGGCCTTGGATGCTTCCAGGGGTGAGGCAGCCACGGCTTCTCTGGGGAAGCCATTCCAGGGCCTCCCCAATATCCCCAAATCTCCTCTCTTCCAGTTCAAAGCCATTCCCTGTGTCCTGCCCCTCCATCCCTTGTCCCCAGTCCCTCTCCAGCTCTTCTGGAGCCCCTTCAGGCCCTGGAAGGGGCTCTTAGCTCTCGCTGGAGCCTTCTCCTCTCCAGGTGAACATTCCTGCAGGGAGAGAGATCCTTCCCTTTTCCAAGAGAACATTCCCAGCCTGCAGGGAGAGAGGGAGATTCTTCCCTTTTCCAGGCAAACATTCCTGCAGGGAGAGAGATCCTTCCCTTTTCCAGATGAACATTCCCAGCCTGCAGGGAGAGAGGAGGGTCCTTCCCTTTTCCAGGAGAACATTCCCAGCCTAGTGGGAGAGAGATCCTTCTCTTCTCCAGGTGAACATTCCTGCAGGGAGAGAGATCCCCTGGGGAATTTTGCAGCCTTTTGGGATCCAGGATCAGGGTTCTGCCTGTCGAGGTCTCACTCTCCCATTCCATAGTGTCCAGCCACCACCTTCAAGGATTTTCCATGGCTCTGGAAGGTGCTGTCTGCACAGAGGAGTTTGCTGGGGAGGAAGTTCCAGCCCAAATATTCCTGAGCTCCGTTTATTTTCCGATTTTTTGGTGTGAAATGAAGGCTGGGGAGCATTTTTAATGTATTTATTTGATGATTTTACGATCAGTTCTTGTTCCAACAGGTGTTTTTCTAATAACAGTAATAACAATAATAATAATAAAAGGTTCTGGTTTAGTGGTGAGTCAAAGCTTCCCTGCTGTTCCCGTCAGGGAGGGAATGAAACAGTGAGGAATGGAGGATCCAGGGTGATGTTTTCTCATCCTGGTTTTTGATCCGTGTGCGATATCTGATATTTGTGTGACGACAGAAGTTCTGTCAATGGGCTCTGGCAGCTGAGAGGCAGAAATTCTGCATTTCTATCTGCTGGCCACAACAGCCAGCCCCGGCACGGGGGGAGCTGGGCTGAATTAAAGGCTTTAATCCTGATTTCAAAGCTTTTTTAGGACTTTCAAGCCTCTCCTCTGGAAAAGAGAAGTGAAGAAGGAGCTCAGAGGATGGAAAATCTTCCTGTGCCCCGTGTTCTCAGGGAAATTATGCCCTGCTCTGGTATTTGGAGCAATTTGAGTAACGAGTACTGAGCTCTTGAGAAACAGCCCTGGAATATTGAGAAATCATTTCAGTAATTGGTCCTGCACTGCTTGAGCAGCAGGAATTGCACGATCCTGGCCACTGTCTTTGGGATTGAAGGAAGGAATCAATTGTCTTCGACAGCTTTTATAGAATAAAAAGCTGGACTTTTATATATTCTTACGTCATTTTGCTCCTGACAAAATGTAGGTTTAATTCAGGGCTCCCATTACTTTCAAAGCATGAGCCTTTAAATTTACATATTTTTAAGTATGGGAGGGAAACATACATCAAATAATACACTTTTAATCAACTTTTATGTTTGATAACCTTCTGCCTTCTCCTCCTGATCACTCTGGTGATTTCTTTGACTCACCCTTGAGTCTGGACATTTTAATTACCCTTTTTAAACAAGGAGAAAGCCCAGAGATCTAAAGTCCTGCTCGGCTCTTGAAAAAATTAATGGGAACGAAGGAGACAGAAAAAAGGGTGGAAATCCTGACAGGAGACGACGCAGCTTTGGGGCAGAAAGGAAAAATAATTGGTTTGAGCCGGCTGAGATCAAATGACTTTCATCTGCCACCCTTCAGAGCAGCAGAGGAGCTTTGGGGATGGGCCTGGCAGATTTTGGGGGTTCAGGGTGACATCGGGGCTGGCCGTGGGTCGCTCCTTGGAGGACAAAACCTGGCAGCTCCTGAGCCCTGTGGGGTTTTTGTGCCTCTGGGCCCTCAGGCCCAGTGTCCTTTTCCCAGAAAATCCAGCGGGGTGCCTGCAGCTCCTGCTGGTGGCACGAGGGACCAGGGCGTGCCGTTAATGCCCTGCTCTGCTGATGTCCCTGGAGGTGGCAAAGCCGTGACTCGATTAGCAGGGCTGGGAGAGATTTTCTGGCACCCGAAATGCCGAGTGACCTTGCAGTTTCCTCTGCTTTTACATCCAATCATTGTTATTACCCCCGTCCCCTCCGAGCCGGGGCCCGCGGGGCCGGTGGCTGCACGTGGAACTGAAGAGGCGCTCTCTGAGCAGCTGATGTTGGTTTTCCATCTGGCTCCGGTGGTTTTTGGCACGCGGGGGGACAGAAGTGCACGGAAGGCGGTCGGTGGGTGGGGACATCCCACAGTGCCGCTGCTCTGCCGCGGTTTTCACCTCGCTTTCAAAGGTGTGGCCCCCAAGGACGTGGGTTCGTGGTGGCCTCGGCCGTGCTGGGCTGGAGGAGCCTGAAGGTCCTTTCCAGCCTGCGTGAGTGTGGGGTTTGTGTCCTTTTTGTGTCCCCAGCGCCCTGCGGGGGCCACCTGACGTCGCCCAGTGGAACCATCCTGTCCCCGGGCTGGCCTGGCTTCTACAAGGACTCGCTGAGCTGTGCCTGGGTCATCGAGGCCCAGCCAGGCTACCCCATCAAGATCACCTTTGACAGGTGCTCACCGCCACGGGCAGCTCCCGAGTTCCCTGGGGCTGGGTGGTTTTGGTGGTTCCAGGGTGCGGCCAACAGCAGGGAATGAGCAGCTCCACGCCGTGTCCGGCACTGAGGTTCTCCTCTCCCCTTTTTTATCTGTGAGGTCCTGGCAGGGCATTCCCAGCACTGGGGAAGGAAAGGTGGGAATGGTTCTGTCTGACCGACTCCTGCTCGTTTTCAGGGTTGTTCCAGACACCTTTCTGGGGGCGGAGCTCCCACGTGTTCCTTGAGGGGGAGCAGAGCAGCGAGGATCCGCTCCAAGCTTGGGAATGCTGAGTTTTTCGGCTTTCCCTGGATTTCCTGGCAGAGGAGGGCTGTGCTCTGCCGGCCCTGGGGCTGGCTGTGTGCCAGGGCTTGTTCGGGGGGCACGAGGTGCTGGCTGCTCCCAGCCTGGCGGGGGTCAGCAGGTGAAGAGGTGAAGGATCACCAAAAAAAAACCCCAAACGCGTAAGAGGTGCCCTCAGTGAGACGCTCAGGCAGCAGAAAGGACCCGACCCCGTGGTGCTTCCAGCGCTGAAGTGAAGAGCAAGGAGCAGTGCTGGGGTTTCCCAGCTCCCTCGTGTCCCTTCCAGGTTCAAGACAGAGGTGAACTACGACACCCTGGAGGTGCGGGACGGCCGCTCCTACTCCTCGCCGCTGATCGGGGTCTACGACGGCACCCAGGTGCCCCAGTTCCTGATCAGCACCAGCAACCACCTCTACCTCCTGTTCACCACGGACAAGAGCCACTCCGACATCGGCTTCCAGATCCGATACGAAAGTAAGGGCACGTTGTTCGTGGAATTCCCTGGAGTTCCCGGCTCTCCAGTGGCACCACGGCCTCGCTCGGGGCCCCTTGGGTCTCTTGCTCCCTGTGCCAGGCAGCTCACGCTGCTCAAGGACTGGGGAGATCCTTCCCTTTTCCAGGGAAGGAGCAGTTCCTGCTTTTCCTGGGATCCCAGACTGGTTTGGCTTGGAAGGAAGCTTAAAACCCATGGGCAAGGACACTTTCCACTATCCCAGATTGCTCCAAGCCCCGTCCAGCCTGGCCTTGGACACTTCCAGGGATCCAGGGGCAGCCACAGCTTCTCTGGGAATGCCATCCCAACCCCCCCTACCCTCACAGGGAAAAATTTCATCTCAATATCCCACCCAAATCTCCGCTTTTCCAGTTCAAAGCCATTCCCCCTTTGGCTGTTTGTAGAAGCTTTTTATTTTTACTTCAGCATCTGCAGAATATTCTTGATTTGAGGAGGCAGAGCTGAGCTTACTCAGAATATCCAGAGCTGGATCCCACAAGGATCATGGAGTCCAACCCCTGGCCCTGCACAGGACAGGCCCAAGAATCCCCAGTTCCTCTCTCCATTTCCTTCTCCAACGTCTGGGATTTCCCTCTCTCCATTTTTTTCTCTCGCTTTGGGGATTTCCCTCTCTCTCTCCATTCTCTCACTGAGGATTTCCCTCTCTCCATTTCCTCCTCTCACTTTGAGGATTTCCCTCTCTCCATCCTCTCACTTGGGGATTTCCCTCTCTCCATTTCCTTCTCTCACTTTGAGGATTTCCCCTCTCTCCATCCACTCACTTCAGGGAATTCCCTCTCTCCATCTTCTCACTTTGAGGATTCTCTCTCTCCATCCTCTCACTTTGAGGATTTCCCTCTCTCCATTTCCTCCTCTCACTTTGAGGATTTCCCTCTCTCCATTTCCTCCTCTCACTTTGAGGATTTCCCTCTCTCCATTTCCTCCTCTCACTTCAGGGCTTTCCCTCTCCCCATCCTCTCACTTTGAGGATTTCCTTCTCTCCATCCTCTCGCTTTGGGGATTCCCTCTCGCCATCCTCTCACCTCGGGGAATTCTCTCTCTCCCTTTCACCCTCTGACTCTGGGGATAACCAACAGGATTTGGAATGATCCCATGGCAGGGCTGAGCTTCCCCCGAGCTCCTCAGTGGCCCGGCTGAGGGCTGACCCCGCGGCTCTGTCCCACAGCTGTGAAGCTCCAGTCCGACCACTGCCTGGATCCCGGGATCCCGGTGAACGGGCAGCGCCACGGCCACGACTTCTACGTGGGAGCCCTGGTGACGTTCAGCTGCGACCCCGGCTACACCCTGAGCGACAGCGAGGCCCTGGAGTGTGAGCCCAACTTCCAGTGGAGCCGGCCCCTGCCCAGCTGTGAGGGTAAGGGAACCTCTGCGGACCCTTCCCGTGCACATCCGCTGCCAAAGAGGCAGCTGGAAGGCTCCCGGTGCCCTTTGATCTGTGGGTTTTGGTGGATTTTGGTGGGTCGATCCGTGGATTTTGGTGGGTCGATCCGTGGATTTTGGTGGGTCGATCCGTGGATTTTGGTGGGTCGATCCGTGGATTTTGGTGGGTCGATCCGTGGATTTTGGTGGGTCGATCCGTGGATTTTGGTGGGTCGATCCGTGGATTTTGGTGGGTCGATCCGTGGATTTTGGTGGGTCGATCCGTGGATTTTGGTGGGTCGATCCGTGGATTTTGGTGGGTCGATCCGTGGATTTTGGTGGGTCGATCCGTGGATTTTGGTGGGTCGATCCGTGGATTTTGGTGGGTCGATCCGTGGATTTTGGTGGGTCGATCCGTGGATTTTGGTGGGTCGATCCGTGGATTTTGGTGGGTCGATCCGTGGATTTTGGTGGGTCGATCGATGGCTTTTGGTGGATTTTGGTGGGTTAATCGATCTCTTTTGTTGCATTTGAATGGGTTGTGTGCCGGTTTGGCCACAAATCCAGGAGGAAACAACCCAAAAGGGGCGTTTCTCTCTCTCTCTCTCTCTCCTGCCTGCCAGGCAAGCAGGCCCCGGCAGCCCCTCACCCACAGGTTCGGGAAAATAATTTCTCAAGAGAAAGTGAAAAAAACTATTTATTTAACAAACAGAGTCCCCCACTGTCACGGGGCAAAATAGGATATTGAAACCCCCTCCCCTGTCCCCTAAAAGAGGACTATGGATTTTAGAGTTCTTTCTGTAGGTAAAACCTGCAGTCCTGAGCTGGGCCGGGCCAGGCAGGGTCCGACGATCCCCCTTGGAGGGTCCCGCCGAGCAGGGCCGGAGATGGGAGCTGGTCTGGGATGAAAAGCAAGCCAAAAACAGCCCAAAAAGGAACAGAAGCCACTGAGGCAGATCACAGTCCCTTCTCCGCTGAGAGCCGAAGAGACTAGCGAGTAAAAGTCCTCTAACCAACAAAATGTTGTCAGATTGGAAGAGAAAAGAATGCAAAATATTCTACTTACAAGGTCAAGCTGGCCACTTTGAAGAGTTCTCTCGGCTTCTCTCTCTCCCCTTTGCAATTTAAAGGTACACTAGAGATCCAGCAGGCGATGGGGAATACAGTATGGTCATAGAATCACCCCAAAACAGGTTGAGTTTTGGTTTTATTTTTTCCTCCCAGCTCATGGAAGGTTTTGGGTTATTGAACTCTCGCTCTCCTGGTTTTTTTTCTGTGTGCTTGCAGCTCTCTGTGGGGGCTACATCCGTGGCTCCAGTGGCACCATCCTCTCCCCAGGCTTCCCTGATTTTTATCCCAACAACTTGAACTGCACGTGGACGATAGAAACATCCCATGGGAAAGGTGAGACACCTTCGGAGAGCTTGGGGAGGACCGAGGGTGGTGGGCAGTGGGAGAGAAGCTGTTCCCTGTGGGATCCAAGAGCTTCTCTCAGGAGTGACGATTCCATTGTCCCTGGACAAGGTCCAGAGGGTTTTGGTGTCACCTCTTCATCCTTTTAAAGCAGAGAGGATGCAGAGGGAAAAATGATTCCATATCATCAACCAGAGCCTGTGCCTTGTGTTATCTCCTGGTCCAGGCCTTCGTGGCCTTCTCCTGAAGGTCAGGATGTAGATGGATATAGATCCAGATGTCCTGAAAATCAGCTGCTGTTTGGATTCCTGGCAGTGCCAGGATTGCCCCAGAGAGCAGCTGCCACTGCCACCACTGCTGTGACATTTGGGGCTCCGTGGCTCTTCCAGCCCTGTTTTAATTCTCTGGCTGAGCACCTGTGCAACATTTTAGGGCTGGAGAAGTGGAAAAACGGAGCAAATCTGCTCCAGACGTGGGACAGAGCTTGGGCTCTGAATCCCCAGCTCTTCCCTAGTCCTGCATCCCTCCTTCCCCCACAGCCAGGGGATGAGTTCAGCCCAACCTCACAGCAGCACAAGCTCCTGTCCGGGAGGAAAATCCAAGGGGAAAAGCAGCACTGATGGTTAGAGAGCGGGTTTGACACATCCAGGCACATCCAGGAAAATCCAGACTCATCCAGACACCTCCAAACACATCCAGACAAGTCCACACACATCCAGACACATCCAGAAAAATCCAGACATGTCCAGACACATCTGAACAGCTCCAGACACATCCAGAAACATCCATCCAAACTCATCCATACCCATCCAAACTCATCCATACCCATCCAAACCCCTTCAGACACATCCCAGCCCCCTTCAGACACATCCCAACACATCCACACCCCCCTGTGCTGTCCCTGCCTCCCAGCTCCCTGTTTTTGGAGCATCAGGGAGCACTGGATCAGTTTGGGCCTTGCTAAATCCCAAGCTTTAACCATTCTGCTTCCAGCAGGGAATTTATTCTCATGGCTTGAGCGTTCACCATTTTTCCTGATTTTCCTTGTTGTAATCTTGCATTTCCCAAACCCATTTCTCCCCCTGCCACGCTGCCTGGACGTGGTGTCCCGGGCATGGGAAGTGTTTCAGTTCCCATAAAACCGGGGCAAAATTCCAGGCTGGTGCCTCCCAGGGCACCACGTTATTCCTGCCAGGCCATTGAGCGAGCAGGGCTGATCAGAGAATTGTGGAAGGGATCAAGGATCATCGATTCCAGCTCCTGACCCTGCACTGACACCCCCAAACCCCACCCTGGGCACCCCTGGCAGCGCTGTCCAAACATTCCCAGAGCTCTGGCAGCTTTGGGAATGTTCCCATTCCCTGGGGAGCCTGGGCACTGCCCCAGCACCCTCTGGGGGAAGAACCTTTCCCTAAATCCAACCTAAATCCCCCCTGGCACAGCTCCAGCTGTTCCCTGGCTCCTGTCCCTGCTCACAGAGAGGGATCTGCCCCTCCTGAGGGATTTCTGGAGCTGTTCAGGTCCTTCCCTCCCAGGTTTTTGGGAGCATCTCCCACGTGGCCAGCGCACGAGTCCTGGAATTGCTCCGACAATTATTTCCCTGACACTTTATGGACTCCCAGGCTGTACCAGTGGAGTTTAAAAGCAGCTCAATTTTAGAAGTATTCAAATGCCTAAAGAGAGACCATTATTTTTAATCTCCCAGCTTTCAGAGTGATTTCTTTCCCCTCTAATTTGTTTTGCTGTTTCTTCTGCAGAGAATGGGGGGGGAAATTTTAAAAAAAGCCCAACCTTGTGTTTGCAGAGATGTTTTGTGCCACAGTAAATTGCAGACCAGAGCAAAGGTTTAATTGGTCACAAATCCTTTAAAATGAGTTTATAATTAGCCCTTTTTGCTACAGTTCCACAGCCCTTCGGTGCTGGAGGAGCCTCGTGCCCTCTGCTTGGAGATTTTGCCGTAAAAAACTTGGAATTGGGGCCTGTTCTCCAGGATAACTGAATTATTCTTGTGCTGATGTTATTTCTGTTCCTTAGGCTGGGTTTAGTAAAGCTGAGGGTCTAAATTTGCTGTCAGGTGAGAATGAAAGCCGTTTTGCATTCCCCACATCCCAGTTTTCAGGTCAGATGTATTTCTATTTTATACTTCTGGTAGGAGAACCATTTGGAAGCTCTTGGAAGTTTCCTGCTTTTGTGGAATTTTGCAGGGGGGAGAGAGTGAGACAGAAAATTCTGCCAGGTTCCACAGAATGTGTATAAAGAAGGAATTATCAGGGCCAGTCCTAAGCTTTGGGTCATGAAAACCCTTCTGCTGGATCACTGAAGGTCCATGAGGTGCTGCAGAGGGATAAAGGCTGGGATGATCCCACGATTCCTTCATTCCCAGTCCCATGGGAAAAGCTCCTTACTGGTTCGCAGCCTCTCTGACCTTCACTTCTTGGAAGGGAACTGCTCCATGTGGCCACCAAACCTTCAGAAAGCTCTTGGAGACAGCCAGGGATAAATGGAATATTCGATGCAGTGGGGTTGGATGTTGGATCTCCAGAGCTTTCCCTGATCTCTGGGCTGGCCTCATCCTGCTCTCCAAAAATTAACAGGGAGCGGGCAGCGAGGAGGAGGCTGTTCCTCTGTTTGTTTGCTGTTTCTTTGGGATGCAGTGTTTTGGGAATGCTGGGATGCACACCACTCCAGCCCTCGGGGTGTGAATTATTGGTTTGAATGGAATTACCTGGTCAAGCCAAGCAGGGATCTCTCACAAAACCCCAAATTCCATCCCTGGGTTTGCCCAGAGGAGTCTGTGTCTCTCCAGAGGGGTTCTGAGCAGGATAAATCCCAATCCCACGCGAGCAGGGCCTCGGGAGCCTGCCCTGGGTGCTCCAAGAGCTGGGAGATTGGGATGGAAAAATCCATCTAAATGCAAAGAGGCTTTTTATTGCTCGGCATCCCTTTGCCTTGTTAAGTCGCTGTGACAATGCTGTGACAGAGTTCCTGAGCTCAGATCCTGCCTGCCTCTGCTCTCACTGCCATTTTTTTGTTGTTTTGGGTTTTTTTTTTAATTTTTTTTTTTTTTTATTTCCAAGCTGGAATTATTTTTCCAGAGGAATAAGTGTTTCTAATGGTGTTTGAATTCCAGCATGAAAAATCGCCTCGCTGGAGGCTCCTGCAGGAGCCTGAAGTGCTTCCCATTGTGTGTCTGGAGGTGTGAAGGGGACTTTAAGTAATCCATTACTCCTCCGGCTCATTTACAAATGCAGCAAGGTCACAGCCTTCTCCCCAAATGTTTCAAATCGCTGAAATTGAATTTGGAAAGAAGAGGCAAAGTAGTTCTGCTGTGTTTGGCCGGGATTTCTGTGGCTGGAGGTGTTGCGGGGTTTATTTTAGGCAGTAAAAGGTGAATAAAAGTAGGGTTTTTCTTGGACCGAGCTGGTCTAGGGGAAAGCGTCTCTTCCCATGGTAGGGGGATGGAATAAGACAATTTTTAAGGCTTTTCCCACCCAAATCATCCCACGATTCAGCCCGTAATGGGGACATCCCTGCAGCTGCACCACTGACACACTTCTGGAAAAGCCTCCCTGACCTTGAGGCTCGGCTTAAATCCTGTTTTTCTGGGTAGGAATTCCTTCTGGAACACGCTTGTTTTCGAGCCCTCCCAGCTCCAGCCTTGCTGCTCTTGCTCTCCATTTAAAGGTCAACATTTTTGTAATGAAAGGCTCCCCTGGGCTGCTCCCTCAGCCGCTGCTCCGTCCCTGGAGCGCGTTCGTGTCATCCCTGACAAGGGCACGGGAATCCAACCTTTCCAGGGCCTGGTACCACACCAGGGTTTAGGGGTTTCATCTGTTTCGTGTCTCACAGCACCCCGTCCGTGACCCATTACTCATTTCAATGTGATATCAGTGTGATTTCAGTGGGATTTCAGTGGGATTTCAGTGTGATTTCAATGTGATTTCCGTGGGATTTCAGTGTGATTTCAGTGGGATTTCAGTGAGATTTCAGTGGGATTTCAGTGTGATTTTTCCCATGCAGGGAAGCGGGGCCTGGGCGCTGGGGTGGTCCCTGGGAACGCCGTGGGATGAATCCACCTGTGGTTTTCCCCCCTCTGCAGGTGTGTTCTTCACCTTCCACACGTTTCACCTGGAGAACGGCCACGATTACCTGCTGATCACCGAGAACTCCAGCTTTGCCCAGCCCCTGAAGCAGCTGACGGGGTCGCGGCTGCCGGCCCCGCTCAGCGCGGGGCTCTTCGGGAACTTCTCCGCCCAGATCCGCTTCATCTCCGACTTCTCCATGTCCTACGAGGGCTTCAACATCACCTTCTCAGGTGAGAACAGCTGCCCAAAGGCTTCCTTCTGTCCCCTCCTTCTGTCCCCTCCTTCTGTCCCCTCCTTCTGTCCCTTCCTTCTGTCCCTTCCTTCTGTCCCTTCCCGCTTTTCTGTTGGGAGGGACTTCAAAGCTCATCCAGGCCCACCCCTACCAGGCTGCACTATCCCAGGTTGTTCCAACCTGGCCTTGGCCACTTCCAGGGACGAGCCACCCCTTCTCTGGGGTGCCAGGGTCTCCTCACCCTCCCAGTAAAATCCTGGGCATAATTTTCCGTGGATTTGGGTCATGGGTGGTCGCTCCTCTTGTCACGCAGTAAATTATCACAGTGTTAGACCCCAGTGTGTCCTAAGAAATCTTCCAGTGTGTTTCAAGAAATATTCTCAATGTGTCCCAAGAGATCTTCCCAGTCTGTCCCAAAAAATCTTCCCTATGTGTCCCAAGAAATCTTCCCTTTGTGCCCCAAGAAATATTCCCAGTGCATCCCAAGAAATATTCTCAATGTGTCCCAGGAAATCTTCCCTATGTGTCCCAAGAAATCTTCTCAATATGTCCCAAAAAATCTTCCCAGTGTGTCCCAAGAAATCTTCCCAGTGTGCCCCAAGAAATCTTCCCAATGTGTCCCAAGAAATACTCGCCTTGCAGCCCCCGTACAGCCAGGAGGAGCAATCCTGGGCTGGATAACAGGGATGGACCCACTGGAATTAAATCCCTCTCCAGGTGCTGCTGTCTCCCTCCCCACCCTCGTCTTCCCTGCCCTGTTCGTGGACATTTCCAGTGAGGATTTTTGGGGAATGCTGTCCCTCTTTCCCCAAACACCTTCTCAGTTTTTGGAGGGAAGTCACTGCAGCAGGCCCAGCGTTTCCAGCACAGGGACAGATGGGATCCTTTGGAAGCAGCACGGAGCAATCTGGACTGCTCGGATAAGGGCTGGTCGCTCCCGTTGTCCGTCTGCTCCCTCTTTTTGCCTCTGGCTCGTTGCTCCACTTGGATGCTCCTCAATCCTGTCCTGGATGTGCCTCTGCCACGGAGCCAGGCTGGGAGAGCTGGGAATGTCCAGCCTGGGGAAGAGAAGGTTCCAGGGAGGCCTCAGAGCCCTTCCAGGGCCTGAAGGGGCTCCAGGAGAGCTGGAGAGGGACTGGGGACAAGGGATGGAGGGACACAGGGAATGGCTTCAGACAGGGAAAGGGGAGATTTGGGTGGGATATTGGGATGAAATTCTTCCCTGTGAGGGTGGGGAGGGGCTGGGATGGAATTCCCAGAGAAGCTGTGGCTGCCCCTGGATCCCTGGAAGTGTCCAAGGCCAGGCTGGATGGGGTTTGGAGCAGCCTGGGACAGTGGGAGTTGTCCCTGCCCATGGCAGGGGTGGCACTGGATGATCCTTAATGTCCCTTCCCACCCAAACCATTCCATGATTTTAACCCACACCTGGTGTAGCCCAGGCTGGGTTTCCATGATCCCAGTGGCACTTCCAGGGAACTGGGAAATGCGTTTTCCCTGGCAGGGCTGGCTCAGTTACTCTGCTGTGGTACCAGATGGGAGCCCCCTCCTGCTGCACCCAGCAGCGCTCTGAGGGATCCAGATTTTCCTGACTCCAGGAGTCAGGAGGAGCCTGAGGGAAACAATTCCTCCCCGGAGAAGTTCCAGCAACCCTGTGCTGAGCTGTGCTTGCCCCACCATCACAGTGATGGTGGCTGTGAGTGGGTGTGGTGATCCAAACGCAGATTTTTCAGAGGAAATCCTGATTTTTCAGCAGTGGTCGGTCAGAAGGAGCGTGGGGACCTGGAGGGGACCCGGAAAAGGGACACGTGGCAGCCCAGGGCAGCTCGTGGCGCCGGGGCAGCCTCTGGTTTTAGTGCCCGAGGTGTTTGGCTGTGTCCTCTGGGCTGGAGTCCTCCAGATGACTCCAGGTGCTCACATTGCAGGGAATGTCAATCTTTGCTGCCTGAGTGCCCCAGAAGCCATTCCCCAAAACAATCGGTGAAGGACAGGAGCTTTATTGCACTGGTGCTGTTCTTCCTCTGTCCCTGTGTCCTTCCCAGTCCTGAGCTGCCAATTCAGTGCCCAGGGAGGGAGGGAAGTGCCCATTTTTCCTGTGGAGCTTGGTCTGGCACCCTCCCCGACGGGCAGAGCTGTTGCCATAGATGCAGATAAAACCTGGTTCCCAGTGCCTTTGTTCCTGGCCTCTGAAGTCAGGGATTTGCATGTGGAAACCAGTCAGAAAATTTCCAATTAACTCCCATTTTGATGAGGGGAAAAATGGCTTTTTGCCTTTCAAAAGCTCGCCTCTAATTATAACTCTCATTTTCAGTGTATTTCAAGGCTTCTTTCCTATCTTGGAAAGCAAAAACGGGAGTCAGTTCTATTTTTAGCTTCCTTTACATATATATATATATATAAATGTACAGGCTTTGGACTTGGAGATTTTTCCAAAACACCCTCAAAAGAGGTTTCCTTCCAGCTGGTTTGGGGTCAGAGACGTGAGTTTGGCTGTTGGCCAAAATCCTACGTGACCTTTCTTGAAGCAGCAGCTTCAGTGTCCTCCTGCATTCCCTGAGGGAGATCATCCATTTCCAGGATTAGTAATGGAGAGACAGCAGAAATCCCACCCGGATCAATCCATCCTCGCTGGGCTGCAGCAGGGGGACAATGACAAATTCCCATCCCCACCGGTGTCACTGTGACAGGAACTGGGACCTGTTGCCTTTGGAGGTGGTTGGAATCCAGCTGCTGGGGGGGAGTTGTAGGTGGGGGGTGAAATCCAGGTGGGTTTTCCTGGCTTAGAATCCTCATGGATTCACTGCAGCTGGACCAAAGCTGGGTTTTCATGGCTTAGAATCCTCATGGATTCACTGCAGCTGGATCAAAGCTGGGTTTTCCTGGCTTAGAATCCTCATGGATTCACTGCAGCTGGATCATGGCTCCTCGCTCTCTTGGATCCTCATGTCCTCTCCAGGGGGAACAGAACCCCGGAGCTGTAGGTGAGGGGTGAAATCCAGGCGAGTTTTCCTGGCTTAGAATCCTCATGGATTCAGTGCAGCAGCATCAAGGCTCAGAGCTCCCTTGGATCCTCATGTCCTCTCCAGGGGGAACAGAACCCCTGAGTTGTAGGTGAGGGGCAAAATCCAGGTGGGTTTTCATGGCTTAGAATCGTCATGGATTGTGCCTTGGCAGAGCTTCACTGCAGCTGGGTCAAGGCTCAGAGCTCTCTTGGATCCTTGTGTCCTCTCCAGGGGGAACAGAACCCCTGAGTTGTAGGTGAGGGGCAAAATCCAGGTGGGTTCTCCTGGCTTAGAATCCTCATGGATTCACTGCAGTGGGATAAAATCAGGGAGCTCAGAGCTCCCTTGGATCCTCGTGCCCTGTCCAGGGAAGACAGAATCCAAAGTGTCCCCCTACCATCCCATGGAATCCATTTATCCCCTCCAGAATATGACTTGGAGCCCTGTGAGGAGCCAGAAGTGCCGGCCTACAGCATCAGGAAGGGGCTGCAGTTCGGCGTGGGGGACGTGCTGAGCTTCTCCTGCTTCCCGGGGTACCGGCTGGAGGGAGCATCCCGGATCACCTGCCTGGGCGGGAGACGGCGTGTGTGGAGTTCGCCTCTGCCAAGGTGTGTTGGTAGGTGGTCATGTGCTTTCATTTTGCTTGGCTGGTCCCGCTGTGCTGCACTGTTGAGGTGGGCAGGGATGGATGGGAGCACCCCCGGGATGGGTGACATCCCCCGGGGTGGGTGGGTGACATCTCCTGGGGTGGGTGGGTGACATCCCCGGGGGGGGATGGGTGACATCCCCCAGGATGGGTGGGGGACATCGCCTGGGGTGGGTGGGGGACATCCCCAGGAGGGATGGGTGACATGCCCCAGGATGGGTGGGTGACATCGCCTGGGGTGGGTGGGTGACATCCCCAGGAGGGATGGGTGACATGCCCCAGGATGGGTGGGTGACATCCCCCGGGGTGGGATCGCTCCGCTCGCGGGGCAGCCCCAGCAGGGATGGGGGAGAGGCAGCTGGAGGAGCTTCCAGCCCTGCAGAGGGCTCAGTGCCCTCCCCAGCTGGGCACGGGGGGGTGCCCAGGGGGTGACAGGTGCCCGGGGGGGGTGACAAATCCCAAGGGGGGTGGCACGTCCCGAGAAGCCCCGTGTGCCCCAGCCCCACCCCAAGCGAGTGATTGCAGAGCTGCTCCTGCCTTTTGGGGCAGTTCCTGCCAACCAGCCCGGGTTTAAGGCATTCCCCCTTGGAATTACAGGGTGCTGTAATCTCCACCTCCAGGCAAATTCCACATTATTGTGGCTGTGTCTGGGAAACCCCCCTGGCTTTGACCTCTCCCTTGTTCTCCACATGTTTCTTACACCTTTCCTTTCCTGACCACTGCAGGTTGTTTTTTAGCCCCTCCAGCCGTTACTTGCACTGATAAATCCATAAACCCAGGGATAGGGGAGGGGAAGGATTGATGTGCAGCACGGAGCTGGCTCCTGCACCGTTCCTGGTGCAGGTGGGGTGCAGAACTCTCACCTGGCAGGGCTGGGGAGCAGCCCCTGGGGAGTGTGACAGAACAGGGGCACAAAGTGGGAAGGAAGGAGGATGCTCCAGGCCTTGGGGAAAAGATGTCACACTCTTTTTTGGTGTAGAATTTTAATAGCAAATCATTCCCAGCTCTGCTCCCCCAGAGCCTGAGGGATTCCTCCAGATGAGCCAGGGCAGGGCTCTCACCTGGTGGCCGGACCTGCTCAGGAGATTGTCCTGATGTCTGAGTGACCTTTGAGGGCCATTGCAGAGCAGAGCTCCCCAGCAGAGCCAGCTGCTGCCTCCTCCCAGCCCGTGGTGCTGAATGCACTTCCCAGCACTGCTGAGCGCCGAGGTCACGGGGCTGCCTCATCCTGCTGGGACAGGAGCCTCTCCGGGGCAGGAACAACAATCAGGCTGCAGACAGAGCTCATCGGGGGAATGGGTGTCCAAAAAAGTCATTTACAGCGCTTTAAACTCGAGCCTCAGACAGCAGCGCTGCGTGGACACCTTGGCTGCTGTTCCCTGGCTCGGAATTAACAGCTTGGGTTTATCATAACAGGGCAAATCCAGGGCTGCTGGCCCAGAGCTCTGTGGCAGGGTGACAGCTCTGTCACAGTGTCCCCACTGCCCGCTCAGATCTGCCTGGATAGGGATGGAAACGGGAGACTGACTCATTAAGATCACAGGAGATTTAATTGCTTTTCCAGACACTCGGTATTCAGCTCCTGTCCTAGAGATGGTCTGGGCAGAGCTGGGAGTGGTTTTTGTTCCTTTGTCCAAGCCCTCTGGCCAGGACGGCTCCCTGAGATGTCCCCAGCATTATCCCTGGGGATTCTGTGCCAAAATCCTGCTTTTCATCCGTGGCAAGAGCAGAGGACAAAGTCACCTCCAAAGTGCCTCCTCTGGGTGCATCTGCTGCTGCCTCCTTCCTTAACCCTTCCTCGGAGGAGCAGCAGAGCCAGGAGCTGCCCTGGGATGGTTCCCTCTGCTCCAGGAGCTGTGGGGACTCGGGGACACGAGGCTGATCCCAAAAACTGCTCTGGAGGCACTTTGGGGTGCCTGTCCCCAGCCCTGCCTGCACGGCCCCAGAGGAGCAGGCAGCCAGTGTTTGACAGCAGAAAATCTCCCAGGGTAAACAGCCTGGGAAAACAGTGACTCACGGCTCGCTCGTGTGGGAGCTCGGCGGGAGGAACAGAAAATCCTCAGCGTGGGGTTGTTCTGAGGCACAGCCACGCAGATTTCTACAGATTTACAGAGTTTTATACAGATTCACCACAGATTTCTCACAGATTCCCCACAGATTCTCCACAGATTCCCCCAGATACCCCGAGATTCACACAGATCACACAGATTCCCCCAGATCCCCACAGATTCTGCAGATTCCCCCAGATTCTCCACAGAGTCCCACAGATTCACAAGGATCCCCCAGATTCTCCACAGATTCCCCCAGATTCACAAGGATCACACGGATTCCCACAGATCCTCACAGATTCTGCTGATTCCCCCAGATTCCCCCCAGATTTCCCCAGATTTCACAGAGATTCACACAGAATCACACAGGTTCCCCACAGATTCTCCCAGATCCCCACAGATTCTGCAGATTGTCCACAGATTCCCCACAGATTCCCACAGATACCCCCAGATCTCCACAGATTCTGCAGATTCTCCACAGATTCTCACAGATTCACAAGAATCACACAGATTCCCCACGGATTCCCACAGATCCTCACAGATTCTGCTGATTCCCCCAGATCCCCCCAGATTCTCCACAGATTCTCAGAGATTCACAAGGATCACACAGATTCCCACAGATTCTNTCCACAGATTCCCCACAGATTCCCCACAGATCCCCACAGATTTCACAGAGATTCACACAGAATCACACAGATTCCCCACGGATTCCCACAGATCCACACAAATTCCCCCGGATTCCCCCAGAGTGCCACGTGCTGAGGGGCTGTGGATGTAACTAATTCGATCTAATTGACTTTGCCTCCGCCGATTATTTGAGGCAAACTTATAACAAATAAGGATCGTGCTGCCAAGTTTTGAGGCCCCCAGATCTTCTGACTTCAGGTTTGGCTGGAAGTCAAATGCTCAAGAGTAGAGCAAGAAGCAGATCCTGAAGGAGGAGAGAAGCCTGGCTAGGAAAATGTGCTGGGAAAGGGAAGTGTCTGCAGGTTGTAGGGGATAACAAGAGGGAAAAGCCTCTTTCCTTCCTGCTGCAGGAAGGGGTGAGCAGCCGCGGCCTTCGGAGGAGTCGCCTGCATGCGTGGTGTGGCCAGAACGTCCGTGTGGTCATTGAAATGTGCCTTTGTGTCTCGGTGCAGCTGAGTGTGGCTCGTCCGTGACGGGAACCCAGGGCGTGCTGCTGTCCCCCAACTACCCCCTGAACTACAACAACAACCACGAGTGCATCTACTCCATCCAGAGCCAGCCGGGGAAAGGCATCCAGCTGAAAGCCAGGACCTTCGAGCTGGAGGCAGGAGATGTCCTCAAGGTAACTCTGGCTCGGGCGGTGACGCTGCTCATGAGAGCAACATGTCTAAATGCTCTAAAATTTTATTGGGATTGGGTGGGAGTGACCTCTGGAAAAGCCTGTGTCGTCCCAGGGGTGCTCCAGTGCCATGGAGTGATTGCCATGGCAGTTTGGAAGACCTGATTTCCCCCAGATCAGCTAAACTTCAGCTCTCACCTGTGGAATTGCACAGGAAAAACTCCTCAGCCAGCAGAAGCGTGAGGGTTTGAGCATTATTTTAGTGCTTTGAAGAATCAAGGCTGGTTTGTCCCAAAAAGGGGCTGATTGAAATGCAGAACTCCAGACTTCTCGGATTATTCAAGCTCCAGGACTCTGTGGAGGAGGAGACAAATCCAGGCTGAGTTTCTGTTAACCAAAGGAATGGTTTTGAAGAAGGCATTAATATTACAAGGATGTGCTGAGCCATCTTCCCAGTAATGCCTCTGTCCTCATTGAAGTGTCACACTCCAAGAGAGGTGTAATCCGTGTTTCCAGCTCACAAATGACTGGAAAGGGAGAAAGATTTCCTGTTAATGCAAGGAATGTACTCCTTGTCAGAGGAATTACATTCTCTCAGCAGGTTTGTCATCAGCTGCTCATCTGAGGAAAGTTCCTATCGATCTCCACTAGTGAGGAGCTGCTCTTGGTGTTCACGAAAGGAAGGAAGAAAAAAACCCATTTGTGTTTTTCTTAAATCACAGCAAGTTCAAGGCTCATCTCTGAGTCAGTCTGGGGTATAAAAATGGGTTTTTTCAGCAGCTGCTCCTTGGGAAAGAGAGTTCAGGAGATGCAGGCCTGAGTGCAGAGTAAGTCAGGGGTGAGGAGCAGGGTTCAGACCCTCCAGGGCGCAAATCCTGCTCCTCAGGTGGGCAGGACCGTGGGGTTTCATCGAGTCAGACTTTTAGCTGGGATGAGTTCACTGCCTGAAAGATTTGTCCTTGTTTGCACTCATGGATCCAGGGGTCACTCCTGAATCAGCTCTGGGACAAATCCTGAAGGGTTAGAGTTGCTTTTCCAGCCTGATGCTGGAATTAAGAGTGGATTTTTTTGTGGTTTTTAAGTGGTTGTTTCCTTCTCTTTTCCCTCCAATACCTGGGATCAGCTCAGTGCCAGGAGCAAATTCCTTGATCTGAGTGCAGGTGAGCCCGAATCAGGGCATTTATCAAGAGCTGCTGGCTCTTCCCAAAAAAGCCAAAGGATCAGCTCAGTGCCAGGAGCAAATTCCTTGATCTGAGTGCAGGTGAGCCCGAATCAGGGCATTTATCAAGAGCTGCTGGCTCTTCCCAAAAAAGCCAAAGGATCAGCTCAGTGCCAGGAGCAAATTCCTTGATCTGAGTGCAGGTGAGCCCGAATCAGGGCATTTATCAGGAGCTGCTGGCTCTTCCCAGGAAGCTGCTCCACCAGAAAAGGCAAAGGACAGCCCAGGGTGTTGCTGTGAGCAGAGCAGGGACAAGGTGGGAATGGGATGAGGGAGTGTGAGGTGTCTGAAGGGACTTCAGCACATTTTCTCTCCTCATTCTCATTTTGGAATAAATTTCTCAGCATTTGCCTGTTCTAGAGCTCAGTGAAACTACAGAGAAATCCTGGAATGGTTTGGGTTGGGAGGGACCTTAAGGCTCATCCCATTCCACCCTCTGCCGTGGGCAGGGACACCTTCCACTATCCCAGGTTGCACCAGCCTGGCCTTGGACACTCCCGGGGCGCCAGGGGCAGCCCCAGCTTCTCTGGGCAGAGATGGTTTGATCCCTGGAATAGCACAGGAATGGCTTTTCCAGGCTGGATTTCTTGTTCCCCCCCAGGTCTACGATGGCACCAACAGCTCTGCCCGGCTGCTGGGCACCTTCAGCCGCTCGGAGCTGCTGGGCACCAGCATCAACAGCACCTCCAGCTCCATGTGGCTGGAGTTCATCACCGACACGGCCAACACCAGCAAAGGCTTCGAGCTGCAGTTCTCCAGTGAGTTTCAATCCCGTGTGTGCTGGGAGTCCACGCACCGAGGGGTATTTTGGGTTGCATGTGAGCAGAGGGTCCTTGCTGTGGAGATCTTGTGCCCTAAGTGGTGTTGGAGTGTGGGAGAGCACAGAATCCCAGGATTACTGAGGGTGGAAAAGACCTCCGAGACCATCGAGTCCAAGCTGTGCCCGATCCCCGCCTTGTCACTGAGTGCCACATCCAGGCTTTCCTTGGACACCTCCAGGGATGGGGGCTCCAAACCCCCCTGGGCAGTTCCAATGCCTGACAGCCCTTTCCATGGAGAAATTCCTGCTGATGTCCAACCTGACCCTCCCCTGGCACAGCTTGAGGCCATTTCCTCTTCTCCTGCCCCTTGTTCCCTGGGATAGGATCAAACCTTTCCATGGCGATCCCAAGATTTGGATCTGAGACAGCAGATTTCTGGGATCTCACTTCAACATCAATTAAAACCCCACTAATTTCCAATAAGCCACTTTCGCTTCCCCAACAAAGCGATTTTAAGAAGAAAACACCACCGTGGCTTTGTGTTAAAACCTTCCTGGCTGTGCAATTCCCGGTGCCAACAGCTGCCCTTCCTCCTCCCTGCTCCAGGTTTTGAGCTCATCAAGTGCGAGGACCCCGGCATCCCCCAGTTTGGGTACAAGGTGCACGACGAGGGACACTTTGCTGGCAGCTCGGTGTCCTTCAGCTGCGACCCCGGGTACACCCTGAGAGGCACCAGGGTCCTGGTGTGCCTGACCGGGGAGAGGAGAGCCTGGGACCAGCCCCTGCCGACCTGCGTGGGTGAGACACCTCCTGCTCCAGCACCTCCAGGGACTCATTTCCCTGTGGATTCCCCACCCTGAATGCCCTTGGTCCCTGCTTTGCTGATCCATTG
>VWPU01015892.1:0-113567 GCA_013398955.1 Callaeas wilsoni | reverse complement strand
ACACCTGTCCAAACTGAGACAAAGTTTTAAGAGCTCTTCCCTTTACCAAACATCTCATAGTCTGAGAAGTGTTTAGCTATAAACCAGTGCCCAAAGAACAAATTTAATTCATTTTTTTGCTTTCTTTAAAACATTAGTGATGCTTGAGATGAAATGAAAACACACAATCCCTTGAAAAAGTAGGTCATCTGTGATAGCATAGATGTAATTTGAAATAATAACAAAGAAACAATGCTGTGAAAAGTATGCAGCCCACTAGTGTCCCACTGCTCGTGTCACTCTTCTGCACAAAACAGTCACTTGGAATTTCATAGTGACAGAGGAGTTGAAGTCCATCACTCTGTAAGCAGCTAAGAGGCTTTGTACAAGCGAGCAGTTCTTTTATAGTCTAGTTATTGCAGGGCAGCAGTGCAATACATACTAGCCAAGTAATTTGGAAAAAATATTAAATAAAACTTTTATACAGATGCTGGTAATACTGACCATGAAAAATATTATAAGAGCTATTTACTCATTGTCAGGCGGTATTCAGAAATCAAGTGCCTTTATTGTGGTTCATCAAATATAAACTAGCAAGAAGAAGTAAGAGTAAAGTTGCTTTGTGTTGATTTTGTCACCATCATTACATATGATGACAATAAATATTACTATTAAAAAGTGGGCATATTTGTAGATACCATTGTGGTTAGTGATGTCCACACGAAGTGCTGACATTTAATATCTATACCTGGGTGTACTGTCCCTGCCCTTGCCCACTGGCGGTGGAACTTCCAGCTTCTCATTGCAAGACCAATCATATAATTTTCAGGGATGGGAGATGCTTTGGAGCCATGTTGTCAGATTGGAGCTCCATCCTCATACTCACTTGAGTGGGCTGTTCAGTTTAGAGGGACACTTTCTTTTTGTCTCTCCATAGGGCAAGTGATTTAATGACCATGAGTACAAATAGGGCAGAGGTACTCAGTGCTTTCATAGCCTCAGTCTTACCAACAAAAACTGGTGAAGGGATTCAAGTAGAAGAAAGTGGATGCAGCTCAAGCAAGAATTTATTTGGGTGAACATGATCCACAGTATATCCTTGGACAAGCTACATTGAAGGTTTCTGAGAGAGCTGATCCATATCTTCATGGGGCTGCTTTTTAGCATCTTTTAAAAAATGAAAACTGGAGAATGTCTGAGATGACTAAAGGAAAAACAATATTACACTTCTGTGTTGGTTTTGCATGGTAGCAGGGGGTCACGGAGGTGGCTTCTGTGAGAAGCTGCTAGAAGCATCTGGCAGAGCTAGTCCCTGATGGCTGTGAAGATGGATCCTCTGCTGGCCAAGTCTGGGCCAATTAGAGATGGTAATGCCTCTGTGATAACGTATTTAAGAAGAAAATCAAAACAAAAGGGACACAATTCACCACAATTTTAGTATTTTTCTTCTAGCCAGAGAAGAGGAGGAGGTGAGAACATGTGAGGGAAAACAACATGGTGACACCAAGGTCAGTGGAGAAGGACGGGGAGGTGGTGCTCCAGGCACTGGAGCCAAGATTCCTGTGCAGGCCATGGTGAAGACCATGGTGAAGCAGCTGTGCCCCTAAAACCCATGGGGAATGCAGAGATCCACACACAGGCCGTGGGGGAGGTGCCCATGCGGGAGCGGATGGATGCCTGGAGGAGGCTGGGATCCAGTGGGAGACCCGGTGAAGAGAGGACCCCTTGCTTCCAGGCTGGAGCAGCCTGTCCTTGGAGGACTGCACCCCGTGGAAGAGTTACCCACGCCACAGCAGTTTTGGGAGGACTGTGTGCCCATAGGAAGGACTCACATTGCAGCAGCTTTGGGAGTACTGCTGCTCATGAGATTGGAATCACATTGGAGAAGCTCATGGAGAATTGTCTCCCGTGGAAAGGGACCCCACAGTCTCACAGGGAAAGGACTTCTCTCCTGGAACAGCAGAAGGAGATCTTGAGTGACAAACTGACAAAATCCCTACAGGACTAGAGACCATTTAGTGTGGAGAAGAGATGGCTTTAGAGGAACCTGACAGCAGCTCTTTGGCACTGATAGGCAATTGAGGAGGCACTAGCCAGTCTGTTCACATTAGGGTATGGGGAAAGGCTGAGAGGCACTGTGCAGATGCTGAAACAGGAGAGTCTCAGGCTGGGCAGTTAAGCAGCAGAGCAAAGTAGGCCAGAAAATTTATGCTGCCAATCTAGTCTGACCTCATATCAAGGACAATTAAAGGGAGGTTGAACTGAAGATGTCTTCAGATTTCCATAAGCCTGAATTGCATCCATGTTCCTATACTATGTTCTTGTTTTATTTATGTGCTGGTAGAGATGTGTAAAACTAAGGGACAGCTGGATTATAAAAGCAGTAGAGGAGTGGTCAGTGGGGCAGTCAAGTTGAAAATGCCATTTCAAGAACCCTTACAACAGAGACTTCCCTTGCCACCACACAGTGACTGACTGTGCTGTCTGCTCTGACTACTTATATAAATGCAGTCCTATGTCAACACCACAGTAAATTAGTTTTGCTTTCGACAAACCCTCTTAGTATCTGTACAATAGCGTTATGAAGTAGTTTAATCAGTTTAGTCATTTAGTCAGTTGTGTAGGAGAATTTGAGATAGGTTTTGGCATGCAAAGGCAGCTTTATATTTCTTAAAATTTTCTTCTTCTGTCATGGTCAGAAGCTCAAATTCATATTTTTGGTTTTGGTATTACATTATTTGTTGGTGTCATGTGTGGAAGGAGGTTATATGTAGGAATATTTATGTCTTTAACAGTTTGCTGTTGTTGATAATTAATATTATCTTTGTCAGATTCAGAATAGAGTTAAGAAAAATCCATACTGAAAAACGTAGTACTTAAAAGTTGGTATGAAAGTGTAAGTATTAGAGTTTTTGGTATTAGAGTTTTTGGTTTTGTTTTGGACAAAAAGAGGCTCTAGCCCTTATGAATGTGAAAACAAACTTACAAGTGTCTGAGTCAAACAGAGAAATCTAGATATTCCTTTAAGTTTTGACTTATTCCTGACTTTACCTTTATAAAAGTCTGGAATGTGGTGGCAAAGCCCCAGTCAAAAGTAGTTTGAAAAATATCAAGAAAACTTTCACAGTACCTTCAAAGGAGGCACTTAAAATGTTTCACGCTGCATGTATAGAAATGGAAGGGGGAATGATATTTCTGTAGTTTCTGATTCCCCATTTATCTTGGCATTTGAAAGCTAAGGTAGGAAGACAGCAAATATAAGTTCTGATTTCAACAGGCCAATAACCAATGGCCTTGTAGGGGAGAAACGGCCTGTTCCAGCTTTTAAATATTGCATCGAGGCAAGTCTTTTTATTGCTTTCTCCTACCTAGGATTGTCTCATTTCTGTAACTCTTATTAATGCGTCCTGCACACATGCACATTTAAAACAATTTTTTAAGAAAGCGAATGCTCTAAAATCTGTTAGAATCCAACTGCTGACAATATGCAACTAAAAAAAATTGAAAAAACTTTAGAGTCTTTTCCTACCCTTACCAAACTTTCCCTTTTTTTTTTAGCAGGGTACTTTACACATCCTCTGATCCATTAAAAATATTCTGATTAATTTTCCATTACAAAAGGTAAAAGCATGTATGTATTTCCATGTCTATTTTAACTGTATGTAACTTAGTTGCCTGAAACATTATCTGTTAAGTGATTTCTGAGCTTGAAAAGGAGGCTGAAATCTGGCACTCTCGTGGCACTCCAGACCCCTTAGGATTTGTGCGCTTCCATCCAGGGGAAATAACAAGCACCCAGAGTTAAAAACAGACAATCTAATGGTTTCCTAGCCTGTTTGCTTTCAATATCTCCAGGAATGAAGTGGAAGAAGCTGCTGAAAAGGTGAATGGGAACAAAGAAAGATGTATAAAAGGGTTTATCATCATAAAAGGTAAGTGAAATAGAGTGGAAGTTTCCTGCTGTTTCTTGTGCAATTGCAACTGGCCATTTGCCCAAGCACAAATGGATATGGGGACTGCCCTAACAGAGAAATTATTTTGGATCCTATTGCACGATAAATTAGACAATGTCTTGGACATCTGTGTCTGAGCTGACTTCTTTTCTTTGCCTCAGAGGTTTTTGAAGACCTCTCCAGTAATGGTGAATAATAATTAAGTTCCTACAGAGTCTTCCATTCTGCACCTCTGAGATCCTTCTTCTCGTAACTGTGACCTCTCGTATCCTTCTCTTAGTGTTTTAGGGTATAACCATCTCTACATTTCTACAGAGGATTCTCCTTCCAGACTTCAGCTACTGAGGAGTAAATGACGATGTGCTGTGACCTTTTATACTAGCACTTCACAGTCCCATATGAATTGCAGTTACATTTTCTCTTTTTGGCATCTGTGGCCCCTCAAGGCTTTACACAGCTGACGATCTGTGGCAGGTCTCTCCTAAGTATCAGAAACAAGATTGCCCAGATGAACAACAGCTGCACATTCAAGTACAGAATTATATCTCATGCAAAAAGGTATAAGAATTCTTCCTGGAATAATCAAAAAACCGTTGAGAGATGAGTAAGGCATTAGTTAGTAACACAAACACAAATACAGTATACATTCATAACCTATACTTATCAAACATCTGTGGAAACTAAAGTTAGTTATTCAGTGATCTAAGAAAAAACATGGATAGCAGCATATAAAATGAAAGGTGTTGGGATCTATGTGTTCCTCTTGCTAAGAAAAATATTTGAAGTGAGTGGACTTCTAGAATTAAAATAAATATATCTGAGAGAGGATAGATACCCAAATCTGGAGACAGGGGGATATCCTGAGCTACCTTGAGAATATCTAGAAGCTATATTCATATTTGTATTCACTTATGAACATATTTCTTAATAAACCTTCCAGTCAGTTTAGTAACAAAACTTGTTAGTAAATGAGCATCTTGTTTTTGTGATTTTCCTTTGATTCCTGTTTTGTGGATTGTGCAATACTGAGAGGAAAAAAGTCCATGCAAAAAAGCAAGGAGTTTGTTCTAAATTCCCTAGGAGGTCAATGAGATTCAGAAATCTCATGAAGGAAGACCTTTATGAAAGATAGTCATTAACACTGTAAGAAATTAAAACACTGCTTCTCTTAGAACTTTTACACTAGGAAAAAATATCCTCCCCCATTGCCCCAGTTATATGGATCTGTGGGTAAAAAGTTTTGCCTTGCCATAATTCAACTTGCAATTGCATTGTCTTCTGAGCCCTGTGATCTTTTGTTATCAGAGCAAACAAGTTCTCAGTGTGTTATAAAGCACATTTTTAAAAAGTGCTCATCAAGTTTGTTTCCTTCTTACTGAAGGAAAGTAAGAAAATGCCTACAAATCAGAGTATTACCTTTCTAAAGAATAATTACTTTTTTGTTCATTTGATTTGCCATATATTATGTGCTCAATGTGACTTGTTTATAAAAAAATCGCTTGGCAGACCAAGACTAGAGATCACTGCAATATTTTAAGAAACAGGGAGACATTCAGGTCTACTTTATAGAGCTTTTTGAAACTTATATTACATGGTAGAGCTGCAATTGTGGAAAAGCAGAAGCCTGTAATTAGTACAAAAAATAAGTGAAAAATATTTGCTGAAAAATCAGGTTGCTTTTAGAAATGTCATTTGATGTTCATTTTCGACCATCACTTTTTTAAAACATGGCTCCATTAAACTATCTTCAACACTTATCTAGTCGTCTAGTGTCATCCTTGTGCAGACAAAAATATATATGCAGGGAGTGCTTATTTGTTTTTTAGACATAGGAAGAAATAAAAACTTTGAAGAAGCCTTTGATGAAACAGTCTTATAAATTAAAACAATAGAAAAAAAATCCATAAGAAATCAGTATCCTGAAAGTCCCCAGAAAACACACGCCTGCTTTGCTTTCCTCACTTTATTCTACAGTACTGAAAAATTCCTTAATTTTTTAATATTTTTATTTTATTTGACTTGATTCACTTGACTATTGAAAAACATTGTCCAGATTCTGTGATTTAGATGATAATAGAACCTTCATTTTCATGCAATTTTTTAGGTTGCATAGCATGCAAATACCAGGGTTTCAAAATAGAAACTTGGAGCATGCATGTTACATGATGCTTAAAATGCTGTTAGAGAGCACATGAATATTTTTGGTGAAAGCTATTAGAATACTCGGATCAGGCAAAAACCTGTAATATAATGACTAACGTGATGGATCCACCCTGTACATGGTAAATTGAAAATTACCTGGAACTATAATATCATTGGATCTACTTAACAACTTATGAAAACTTGGGGTGAGCAAAAAAGCAAAACATGATATAAGAACAGAGATAAAGCAATTCAGTGAAACCTGGCATGAAATTAGAAGAAAAATTAACCTTTGATAAGGACGATCTTTTACCTTAATGTGAACTTCCATCTGGCTGGGGAGGCCTGTTTATGAAAAAATGAGCAATCCCAGAAGAAAAACAAATTAAATTACAGGAAGCCACTTCTTACCAGTTTGAACTAGTTCTGTATTTTCTGCTGAAGTGATCAATTTTCTTTTTTTCGAGTTATCAAATTATCTCCTCAGAGATTTTCAATTTCTTTGCAGCTGGTGGGTGTTTGGATAAAACGGAGGATAGAATTCAGCTCACATTTTTTGAAGGGCTTTGGTATCTTTCAGGATAAAGAATTCAATGTAAATGTAAGATTATTATGTAGAAGAAGTGCTGTGAACTTGGGAAGCAATTAAAAAAGACAATGTAGAAATTATTATCAGGTTCATGAACAGAATAATGAAGGCTAATGCATCTTTTACAGGAGTTGCAAAATGCAAATGAATAACAATATTTATAAATTATTATCAGTGTAGGCTGTGATGTGTTTGGAGATATAGCTTATTTTAAAATGAAAGACAAAATTGCTGGAACATCTAAAGAAAAAATAATAAAGTCTACTAAATCCTGAATTCCAAGGTTATCACTGGGAATCTGTAGAATTAATGACAGTCAAGGAAATAAATAGTATCTGTTTATGCAAAACCTTTTGGTTGGCTTAAATAGTAACATGATATATTTCTTATATGAGATTGTATTAATTTTTAGGAGAATAAAATGGAAATAAAATCACCTGTATTATGTTCTCAGTGCTAATATTATTCTGAATGAACCGTCAGGAGAGACTTATCTGAGCTTAGCAATGTCATTGTACCTAATATGGCTATAAGAATATTAAATGAAAGCTACACCTGTACTTTGGCAAATCCGTGCATAGAAACTAATTTGTCTTTGAATTTTGTGAAACCTGATTTTACTGAATTATATTAAATATCAGAACACTTCTGCACAGTATTTTTCTCCTCTACACCTCCAACACAGGTGTGTGTGGAAGGTAAAAGAAGAATTCATTGAGGAGTGGTGGCAGTGGTAGGTTTTTATATATTCTTTTCACCATGAATTTTAATTTTCTACAATAATTTAAATTGATTGTGTGCTTAGACCCATAGCCCTGTGCTAGAATATCCTTTTGGTATATGAGGTCAAAGTAATCTCAAAATTATCTCACTCAAAATGACCAATTCTATATAGAAAGTTATGCTGTTTTGGGCTGGGATGGACTTGCTTTTCTTCATACTAGCAGCTTTGGCATTGTGTTTTGGATTTGTGCTGAAAAGAGTGTTGCTAGTGCAGGGATGTTTTTATTTCTACTGAGCAGTGCTTACACAGATTAGATTGGAGGTTCACAAGAATTTGGGAGAGGACATTTGGCCCCAACTGATGAAAGGGTATTTCATACCCATGGCATTATGCTCAGCATATAAACTGGGGGGAGAAAGAAAATGGGGGTATTTGAAGTGATGGCTTTTGTCATCCTGAGTCACCATGTTGGAACCCTGCTTTCTTGGGGGCAGCGGGACACCTGCCTGCCCATGGGAAGTGGTGAATGAATTAAATGTTTTTATTTGCTTGTGTGCGTGACTTTTGCTTTACCTATTAAAATGTCTTTATCTAAAGCCATGAGTTTTCTCAGGTTTATTCTCTGGTTCTCTTCCCCATCCCACTGCAGGGGAGCGAATGAGCAGCTGTGTAAAGCTTAGTTTCCATTTGAGCTTAAACCATGAGAAAACCAAAACATCTTGCGGAGAGACTTGTTTAAGGTCACTGCTAGTTTGCTTTTGGTCACTACTGAAGGGTTGTGGAGATGAGTGGGGAAAGATAGTACCTTCCAGAATCTGAATGGAGCCTACAAGAAAGATGGAGAGGAACTATATGTGAGGACATGTGACAGGACATGTGCGAATGTCTTCAAACTGAAAGAGAGTAGGTTTAGATTAGATATTAGAAACAAAATTCTTCTGAGGGTTTTAAGGCACTAGAACAGGCTGCCCAGAAAAGTTACGGGTACCCCATGCCTGGAAGTTTTCAAGGCCAGGTTGGATGTGGCTTTGAGTAACCTGGTCTAGGAGGCTGGAACTAGGTGATCTTTGAGGTTCCTTCCAACCCAGGCCATTCTGTGATTCTGTGATTCAATGATTCAGCCTGGAACACTATGGCCTGGATAGCTGACCTACTAAATGGGTGAAAAGACCCAGGTTTTGAGGACAGAGGGTTGTAGTTATCATGCTCCATCTGGAGGGTAGTTATAGAGAATTTTTTGTGGATATGTCTTAAACCTATCCTGTTCAATGTATTCTATTCATTTGTGGTTGTGTCCTCACAAAATCTGTGGGTGAACCAAACTAGGATGTAGTTGGTCCATCTTTTCAAAGGTCCATGAACATCTTGAAGGAATGGACCAAAAGGAATGCTATTAAATTAAAAAAGGGTAGATATAAGTGTCTGTGACAGATATGGACTAACTCCTTTTAATTGTACAAAGACTAGCCCTTTGTATTGCCTAAGCAGTGGCTGACTGATGAAAAACTTGAAAAGGCCCTGGACATACCAATGGAGAGAAACCTGATCAGAAACATAGGCAGTAAGTAGATTGAGGAAGGTGCTCATTTTCCTTGATCATTTTATTGACACATTAGATCACCTCTAGAGTACTATTTCCAGTTTTACAACCCTCATTCATATTATTACTATCGTGGAAGAAGTTTAATTTACTTTAATTATTAAACAGGTGACTACAAAATCTCAAAGAATAACACCTCTTTTGTTTTTGTTTAAGTAGTTAGCAGGATTTTTTATGTAATCTGTCTCTCTCTGTATCTCCTGCTCCCTTACTCCAAGGTACCTGCAGTTTGTCCATGCCTTTTTGACTTATACCTACCATTGTTAATGGAAAATAAAAGACACAAGGAACAGGAGAATGAAATCTCAAACTAAATACTGATAAAGAGAAGAAGAAAAAACCAAGAAAGTATGCATAAACAAATATCTTAATATAAGATTAATTTCATTTCAGTGAGATATTTAGCTCATATTTTTATAGAAATTATTTTTCTAGTAATTTTGTGGTGCATGGTAAGGAATAAGAATTTAGCAGGAACTTAGGTTTAGATTTGTGCTGTCAGCCTATTCCAATAGGGAATAATTACCTAAATCCAGACAGTTCAACTGTATTCTAAGATTGGCTAAAAGTGACCAGAGGAAACTATGGGAACCATTTTAGAACTGTCCGAGTATGTCAGAAGGTGCTCGAGTACATAAAGCAGTTGCTGATGGCAAATGTCAATCACACTTGTATTCATTGCAATAAAAATTGATAAATTGTTTAAAAAGTTGCACGTCTTCAAAAGCAACTGAGAATGGGTCTTGACTGTTTTAGTATGAAATCAAGATCAAACAAAGCATTCAAACTTGAGATAATATAGCATGGTAAACTAAAATGCAAAGATGATGGAATAAAAGCATGATACATTATGTATGAAAAAACATATTCATAAAGAAGAACAGTGAACGAACTTAGCATATCTTTGCAAAGCAGATAAAGCAAACAAAATATTCATCTAAATCAGTCTTACCAGGACATATCAATACTTAAAGTTTAGGTCCTTTTTAAATCTATGTTTTCTAAACAATGGAGAAGATCCGTGGACTGCATCTTTCATTAGATTACCTCTCCAAGGCTGGTGGGTTCCATGTCTAACAAGAGCCAGCACTCTGCTGTTATGGCAAGGAAGGCTAACGGTATCCTGGCCTGCAATAGGAAAAGTGTTAACAGTGGCCAAGGAAGGTGATCCTGCCCCTCTTCTCAGCTCTAAGATGGTAAAGGGACTGGACCATCTCATCTGAGCAAAGTTTGAGATAGCCGGGCTCTTCAGGCTGGAGAAGTGAAGGTTCAGGGGAAATATTGTCAGTGTGTACAAATACCTGAAGAGGGGCTGAAAAGAAGACAGTGCCAGGCTCTTTTCAGCAGTACCTAAAGGCGGAAGAGGAGACAACACCTGAAACACAAGAAGTTCCATCTGGATGTCAGAAAGCACTTTTTCACTGGAAGGGTGACTGAGCACCAGCACAGGTTGCCCAAAGCGATTGTGAAATCTCTTACCTTAGAGATATTCAAGAGGCATCTGAACTTTGTCCTGGACAACTTTTTCTAGGTGATCTTCCTTGTGCAGGGACAAGGCAATCTTCAGCAGCCCACTCCAACTTCATCCATCCTATGATTCTGTGATAAAAGCAGTGAATTAGTAATAAAGAACAATTACTTTTCTAAATAAATAGAGAACTTTATAATTTTGGCACAATTATATACAATTTTACTTGCAATTTTTTCTGCAGATATTTAATATTTTTTGTTGTTAACTAATTTATTTATTTATTTATTTATTAGTTCCTTTTACAAGGCTACTCACTTACAGAAAGAACCTACCTCAAGACAATATTAAGAAATTTTTCAGTATTCGCTTTTTTTTTTTTTTACTTTAGAGATGGATATACCTCGGTGCAGAGACACATTATGAAGACCTCTGAACATCTCAGTGGATTTGTAAGTGGTATCATTCATCTTAGTAATGATGTATCATAAAGGAGGCATGTATAAATAGGTGTAAATCTTTAGACAACTTTTGTGAAGAACAGTTATCCTTTATCTGAGACTCTAAATTCAAGGCCTTCATGGAAACGACAGTGTTGAGTTAAATGTAAAAAGGCTATTGTCATCTTTGATTAGAATGGACAGATTTACTCCTCACAGATATACAAATTAATTTAAAATAAGATTTTTTAATTGCTTTTGTTTTATGCAAATAAGATTAGTTCAGTCTTTTGATTAAATGTTTAGTATTTATAAATAGAAGGAAAATACATTTTCTGTATTTGTACAGAAAATAACAGAAATACGCTGTTACGAATATAAAATTTTTGGCTACTTATCCCCACCAAAATCTGCTTTAAAAATCTAGATTCTGTCCTTAAAAATACTTATCATTTCTTCAGACTGAGGGCCTGATAGTTGTGTCATTTTCATGGATGAAATGTTTAATAATTAATTCCCTCCTGCAATTCTAATTTAAACAGCCTCGTTCTTTATATTACGCAACACAACACAGTGATTTAGTGCAGCTGTACAAGAAGCAGTTCACAAGGAGTGATCCTTCTGCATAAAAATTACATCTTCAAATGTGCCTGTGTCTTGTATGTGAGTTTAGCGTAACACCAACGCAATTCAATTAAAAATCACAATGGCTTTATCATTCTGCTTAGATCAAAGAACAAATAGCTGTAGGAAATTCAATTAAAAATTACTGATGGAACATACTGGTAAGTATCTGTTGTTTAATGTAGAGTGGTTTATCTTAATTTATATTTTGGTCTATATTCCTCTATTTGTCTTCACAGTAGTGTTTCTGAGTGATTAATAACTACGGATAGTATTCGGGTGTGCCTAACTGTGAAATTCAACTGCAGAAGCACGCATCTGTATTGTTGCTTCTCCCTTGGTCTTGCAGATACTATGGCTAAAGGTGTTATCACATAGTTTCTAGTACTTCAAAAATGTTTCATGTATGATTCATTTTGATTCCCTGTGAAGTGACATGGCTCGGGCTTACCAGTGCAAGATGCCAGTCTTAGAATCATAGAAGCATAGAGTAGTTTGGATTGGGAGGGGTCTTTTAAATTAGCTCGTCCTACTCTCCTGCCATAGGCAGGAACACCTTCCACTAGACCAGATTGCTCAAAGTCCAAGCCAGACAGACCTTGAACATTCCCAGTGATGGGACATCCACAGCTTCTCTGGGTAATCTGTTTCAGTGTCTCACTATCGGCACAGTAAAAAATGTCTTCCTTATGCTCAATCTAAATCTCTGCTTTTCATTTGAAAACGATTGCCCCTTTTCCTGTCACTACAGGCCTTTGTAGAATGTCTCTCTCCATCTTTCTTATAAAGCCTCTTTAAGGGTTTAAATACTGCCATAAGGTCTTTCTTAAGCTTTCTCTCCTCCAGACTAAACAACCCCAATAATTCCATCACCTGAAGGGGGTCTACAAGAAAGTTGGTGAGGGCTTTTTTACAAGCACCTAGTTGGTGAGGGCTTTTTTACAAGGGCCTGTAGTGATGGGACAAGGGTAATGTGTTCAACCAAAAGAAGGTAGTAATACTTCTTTCTGGATGGGCTGCATATTACTGGATTAAGAAGTTACCCTTGATGTGTCTCAAGAATCTCCTGGATAGCTTATGTCTTGCTGTGCTACTTTTCCAACAGATGTCAGGATGACTGAACTCCCCCAATGGGATCAGAGCCTGTGAGTGTTTCTTCCTGACTTAAGAATACTACATCACCATACTCCCTTCTATCACACAGCCTGCAGTAAACACCAACCACAAGATTTCCTCTGTTAGCTTGCCCTTCAGATTTTTACCCATAACTCTCAACCCATCCATTGCTGCTTTTCAAAGGCAGCTTTGTGCATTCAATCCATTGTTTACAGGCAGGGCAGCCTCTCTACCTCTCCTTCCTTGCTTGTTCCATCTGAATGGTGTGTAGCAATTTTTGTTACCCGTGTGTCTTGGTTTACGCCTAGCTGGCAACTAAGCAGTATGCAACAACACACTCACTCTAACCCCAGTGGAAAGCAGACGAGAATCAAAAGTAAGACTTTTAGGTGGAGATAAGAACAGTTTAATAATTGAAAAAAAGTGAAATATAATAATGATGGTGATGATGATGATGATGATGAAGAATTAAAAAAAAAAGAAGATAAAACCCAAGAAAAACAGATGATGCACAATACAGTTGCTCACTACCTGCTGACTGATGCCAAACCACCACAGTGCACCATGACTAGCCCCTGCTTCAGGTAACTCTCTCAGTTTAAATACTGGGCATGATATTCTGTAGCGTTTGAGTCACCTGCCCTGACCATGTTCTCTCCCAGCATGTTGTGCACTTCCTTACTGGCAGAGCTCAAGACACTGAAATAATCCCTGTCTAAAGGTAAACAATGCTTAGCAACAACCAAAACGTTAGTGTGTTATCAACAGTATTCCTGTACTGAATCCAAAACACAGCACTGTATCAGCTACTGCAAAGAACTAAACTATTCCATCTGAAATCAGGACACCATGCTATGTGCACTGGTATAGAGACACTTTGGTAGGGCTGTTGACTGTCACTTTTAAAGGGAAATACACCATATTTGAGCCCCTGGCCACACCCTGAGCCACCAAGTCCTTCACTCAGTCTTCCTCTACAGCAGGATGAGGGGTGAAAATAAAATGCACAAGATCATGGGTCATGGTACAGACAGAGAAATCACCCATTACTGTCACAGGCAAACCAGACTTGACTTTGGGAAAATTAATTTAATTTATTGCCAATTAACATGACAATAAGATTGTGAGAAATAAAATCAAAACTAAAACCACTTTCACCTTCGCCCTCCTTTCTTTCCAAATTCAGCTTAAGCCATGACTCTTTGTCCTCTCAAACATAAGCAGTGCAACAGTCCACCTCCACTGCTTCTTCCTCCTCACACTTTTCTCCTGCTGTAGTGTTGTGGCTGTTCAACAGAATACAGTCTTTCAGAAACGTCTCCAATATGGATCTTGGTGTGCAGTTCTTCAGGAAGAGTGTGGGTCCCCCATGGACCAAAGTTTCTGCCAGAAAATCTGCTTCTGTGTGGGCTTCTCCGTGGACTGCAGTTCCTGCCAGGAGCCTGCTTCAGCGTGAGCTCGGGCTGCAGCTTCTTTCAGGGCACCTATGCTTGCTCTAGCATGGAGTCCTCCACAGACTGCAGGGTGGATATCTGCTTCACCATGGTCCTACACAGATTGCAACGGAACCTCAGTGCTGGCATTGAGTCTCTCTTGGAGCCAGCTGGAACTGGCTCTCAGACATGGGGACAGCTTGTGGTGTCTTCTTTTGGAAGCCCTTCCCATGAAAACCTCGCCATGGAAACACAATACAGAGCTTTATCACAGGTGTTCCCCTCTTGACACCTAGTGCATCAGCAACCCCTGTCTCTTTTCTGTTACTCAAAATTCTACCCTTTTCACCCTCTAAGTCTGGTTTAAACCTCTCCTTGTAGGTACCTTTAGATACTTTTGCCTCTGTATTCACTTATGAGCTAGTTACCCTCAAAAAAAGGACTCAAGCCACAAACTGCATCCTCAGAAACATCCCCAAAGGCTCCTTTTGAAAGGTTTTATCTGCAACAGAAAAGGATTTTAAGAATAGAATTTTAACATGCAAAATCTCACAGTCTACAGGGATTATGCAGCTGAACAAGCATTGGCTCTGTTTTCCTGGCTTTTGTGCCATGACAGTGTCTCTGTAAGTGCTGGTGGCTTGGGTGTTTCCCAATGTATTGGTGAGGAATGAAAGCCAGGGTGGAGGCTTGTGACCTGGATTTCTATCCCACTCTTTTCTAGCTCTTTTCAGACCACTTGTAGTCAATTTTTTTTTCTTTTTTTCTTTTTTTTTTCAGTTGTTTTATGTGTTTGCAAGAGTTCTGAGATCGTGAACTTTTAGAAACTTTTCTATGCTTTATATGAAGCATTGTGATCAAAGTCTCTGTGGCAGACTTATCCCTGGGGTTCATCTGCTTTGTATCAGAAGCCTTATGTTGGTTTCCTCCTTCTATTTGTGGCTAAATTTTAAAAGGAAGTTTCAGACATTTGTGGAAGTGACTCAAAGTCATTCTTCGTTGCCAATTTAGTTACAGCTCACTTGGCGTTTTGAACTGCTTTAGCAACTGACTGCTATTCTTTTGGAATGAACTAGAAAAGTATAAGCAGCAGGTAAAATATATTAAAAGCTGCATTCACGTGGATCTTCTCACTGTTAAAATGATCATAATTTTCCAAACTCTCTTGAGATGTACACAGTATGTATCCTTCCTATCATCTCTTTGATATATTTTATAAAGTACTCTTAATTATAGTTTTCTTCAAAATATCCATTTTCCTATTATGTAGATAAAATACATGTTCAAAATGCAGTTTTCCTCATTGTGTGATATTCTCATTATCAGACTCTGTAGCATTGGAATGGAATGACCTAAAACAGAGCTTGAAAGACTCTGAGGTCCTTCACCTGGCCTGCTATTCAGTATCTGCCCTGAGCAGACTCCATAGTTGGGTGAATTTCCCTACTCCTCTCATCTCTTTTCATCAGTCACCCTCATTACAGAGACACATTTTACCTTTAATTCTACAAATTGCCCCCAAAAAACACCCCCCCCCCAAAGAGATAGAGCAACTCCTCAGTATTTACTTAGATATGCAGTGTTTGTGTGTTCATGTGAAAACAATGTCTGTGTGTGTATATGTATGGGCATAAATATGTTTATATGTGTGTGTGTACATAAACTTATACAAAATGTGAAAATTTATGTATTATTTATTATGTCTATGTATTATAATACCTATATTCAGTAAATGAATGTCACAGTTTCTGTTTACAGATTTTTTTTTAAAAAAATTAAATACATTAAATACAAACTTAAAATAGCAGTCAAAAACCAGTTCATTTTGTCATACTCTGTTATAAACTGAGAATGGGAACAGAAACTGCCATAAATTAGGAGAAAGTTTGCTAGATAAAGATCTAGCAAGAATCTGTTCAAACAGGAGAATATCAGAATAGCATATGCAGATGTGGCACACATGTCAGTTGCTTTTGAAAAACAGGTTCTGTATCATAAACCCAGTAACCAACTTTTCTGCCAGACTGATCATCATTTCATGTAGTCCCTAACATGGAATAGGTGATAACAGTATTCCAGTTCCATGCAATTAGCTGCTCTGGAAGGTTTTAAAAGTCTCTTAAGATGAAGACATTGTCTTAAGGCTCATTCTAGTTTCTTTCCCTATAGATTTTTATACATCAGTTGTTCTATGTGTTTGCCAGAGTTGTGAGGTTGTGAACTTTTGGAAACCTTTCTGTACTTTATGTGAAGCATTGTGATCAAAGTCTGTATAACAGACTTATCCCTGAGGTTCATCTGCTTTGTGTGAGAAGCCTTACATTGGTTCCCTCCTACTTTCAATTCTTGATCAATATTGTTATCAAGACAGGATAGAGTGTGGTTTCTAGCAGTACTACCTTCTTTTTCTCTTAACTGAGGCATCTTAAAAGAGGTTGTTTCAAAGCTGTTTTGGTTGTCCAGGCTCAATTGAGGAGGCCTACAGCTTGGCAGGACACAGCAGAAGCAATTCTATACTGAAAAACAGTAATAACATTCATATTTTAAGAGATTATAGTGATGGGAACCATTGAAGTCAGTGGATTTATTTACTACATGCCTTTATATTTTAGGCTTCTTTTCTCTGTAACTAGTTGCAGTGACAGGAAAGTGATTTGCTTCTTTTTTGCAACTTCCCCAAAAAATGACTGAACTAGATCAAGATATTAATATTTTACTATATTAAATTCTTCTACATATTACTGTTCTTTTTGAAAAATTTCAGACACCTTTTGTCGAAATCCTGCCCTTTAAGTGTTGATCTTTCTCTCTTTTATAGTATATTTTAAAGACATTGTCCTAGAAAGATTACTTACAAAGGGCAGACTATGTTTAAAGCAACATATCAGACTATCAATAATTTTAAAAAATGTTTTAATCAATTAGTTGCTTAAATAAGTTTCAAGACTAAAAGAAATGTAAGGCTTTTCAATTTTGCTGGAAGTATTTGATTCATGATGTAGGAAAGACAAAAAAATTTCAAAAACATGAATAGTGACATGGGTATTGTAGTGGGTTATATATGTTGTGGTTTGACACTGGCCGTATGTTAAGCAGTTACATATGTTTATTTCACTGCTCACACAAAATGTTATTATGGGTTACTCTCACCAGAAAACAGTATTGCTCAGGCCTTGTTCACACTCTGGGATAAAAAAGTCGTGGTGCTTTTTTTTTTTTCCTAGTTTGTTTTTTTTCTTTTTTTTTTTAATGTTTGTTTTATTTTGTTTTGCTTTTTAAATTTATTATTTATTTCAGATCTGTGGTTTAATTAAGCTACTTCTAGATGGAATAAAGGCAATTTTTAGCATTAATGAATATAAAACATGAGATGTTACAGTAATAAAATCAGTAAAGAACCTCTGGACAAAGATTGTGTGAAATTTAAGAAATCAGAACAGCAAAGAGATGATCAGTACCATGAGGTAAATAAAGCGTAATTAGTAATGAGGTATCATAAAGATGTTGTACTTTCAAATACAGATATTCTCGCTTCTGATGCATTCGTCTTCAGACTACATAGATTTAATACAATGTGCAGGAAGTACCCTACTGGATCAGATCAAAGATCTGTGCCCTAGAATTATGTCAATAATAAATAACTTGGAGAAAGAGTAAGAAAAGGGAAGTGTGGTGAGTTTTTATTCAGAACATTTCCTCTCTTTCCAATTACTTGTGGCTTTCACAATAAAGACTATTGTTTCATATGATAGTCCTCACTGTATTTTAACTACCATTTGCTGGATTTTTTTGACATATGTAATCTCTTAGTATCATTACAGACTGTAGATCTATAGTTTGAATAATACACTAGAAATAAGAATATTGTATAGAACCAAATATGGATAAAATTTTCTCAAGGTTCTTACATACTTATTGCATTTTCACTAGAGTGATCTGCTTGGGACTTGGGAGGTTTGTAACATCTTTGGTTTGAAGTAACTGCCTTATTATTTTATTCCCCTTGTGCACTTAGTGGTCATGAGCTCCATGGCAGATGCTTACATAACTGGGTGTTCAGGATGATTTTAAGTCTTCTAGCTGAGTTTTCCACCGCCTGCTTCCAGGTGTGCTTGGAAACAGTTCTGCCAGTAGATGTCTGGCATCTACTCCCAGTAGAGGGGAGCAAATAGCTCTCAGTGATGGGAAGAGTAGACCTCTGGTGGTAAAGCTTCAGAGCTTAGTAGCTAATGCATCAATGGACATTTTCCCACACTTCAGCACTAACAGATCCCACCCCTCTGTAGATGTCTCTTGGAGTGAGGTGGAAATCCTGTCAAACTTCCTGGCTCCAAGCAGATGCCTCAAAAGCCTGAGGACACTAGACTGGAGTTTAGACATTCCCTGTGCTAAGATTTTGAGAGCAGAAATCTTTATTAGCTCAGTGATCATAGAATTGGTGCAAATGACATAATGAATCTGTGCTTCCTAGTTAAATCAAGCCCCAAAAAAACCAAACAAAAACCAACTACCCCACACACACCCTCAAACCCTCCTCAGCCAGCCATCAAAACCTCCTTTTAGGTAAGAAACATAGGATTTCTTAAATGAAACGTGGGTCCATAAGATCTGGAGCTTATGAGCATGCATGCAGATTGAATCATTGGGCAATGTCAGAGGACATGCCTTCCTGTGACAGCTTCAGCTGGGTTTATGGGGACTGAGGAGGCGACCTCTTTGCTCTCTGCAGCATACTGAGGAGGGGAAGTGGAGAGGGAGGTGCTGTGATAGGATACCTGGAGAGGATTCACAGATGCATCAGAGGAGGATTAGATCTGACAGTTAGAAAACATTTCTTTGCCAAGAGAATTGCAAACACTGGAGCAGGCTTCTGAGAGAGGTGGTTGATGTCCTGTGCCTGTCACTGTTTAACACGAGGTTAGGCAATGCCTTTAATACTCCACTTCAACTTTTGCTCAACCTGAAGTAGTCAGGCTGTTGAATTAGATGATCATTGAAGGTCCCTTCCAGATGAACTTAACTCTTCTAGGCTAGTCTAGTCTCATTCAGTTCTTCCAGTCTTCTAATTAGAAGTTCCAAAAAAATCTTTGTAGACAGATCTGAATCAGTGAACACCATGAGCCAGTAGGAGCCTCCTCTCTAAGAAAATACTTTGAAAATCATGATACAATATTCAAAGGCTGCTATGCCAGAGACTAATTTCCTCTGGAAAATGAGATCTTCATCCTCACTAAATAAACCATTTTAGGAGAGCAGAGTCAACTTGACACATATTGAGTACAACACATGAAAAGACTAATGACCCTAACAAAGTTCATATTTGAATATAAGGGTAATTTAGGCAAGTACAGCAGAGTAGAGAGAAGGCACCAACTCAGGTGCAGCAGGTCCCAGAGCAGCCATACTCTGTTCTCTCCCTGTCCTCAGCTATCTAGATGGTGAGATTTCAAACATCCCAAAGTCACTCTAACCTACACTGTCTGCTCCCAAAGTTTAGAGTTGCGAGAAGCAAAGATGACTTGGAGCTGCTTTCTGCATAATTCCCCTAAGCTGAACTAACCTCGTATGGCTTGTTATCTTCTGTGGTGGCAGCAACAGCAGCAATCATAGCAGATTTTTCCCCTCATGCTGACCTGCAGCTCAAGAGGAGTAAAATATATGTACACTCTTGCAGGCTTGAAACTCCAGGCTGATACTGGAGAATAAATAGTATTATAACAAATATTGCATTATATTACAAAATATTGAAAATGTTGTGGCTACCGAAAGAGCGGCATGATAGTGTAAGCAAATTTTTGATTGGGGAAGAGAAGTTGCACTACCTTTTTAACGCTAATCATGGAATCCTAATGATTTTAACATAATCATGGACATAGATAAATAAAAGTTGTTCATCTTACCTTCCTTAATTCTACTTAATTGATTTTAAATAGATATCCAGCAGAGAAATCTTGCTTGAATCAGTTCATTAACTCAGTTGATACACAAATGATGTTTGTTGTATTTTCCTGCAAAGCACACTATATAGTTTTATCAGAAATATAAATTTTTGCTAGTTTAATTTTTTTTGTCATTGTTGGGGTTTTTGGGGTTTTTATTTGTTTTGAGGAAAACCCTCAAAGCTATACCTTTATCACTCATCCAAAAATGTAATTTGCTTTTATTCTGGTTTGTTGTGACCTGCCTTGAGTACACAAGAATTCTGTTTCAATGATTCCCTATAAAGAGCCACTGTTTTGTAAAATAATCACATAATTGCAGCTCTTAACATTTTATCTTTCATTGTCTTTTTTTTTTCTTCCCTGAAAGGAAAAACAGTTATAGTGAAAGAAAACCATTATTAAAACTTGTCAGGTGCTTTATCTTTTATATGGCAAGATACTAAGCTGTTTTTGAAGAAGTAAAGAGAATATGTCAATGTTTTGACCATTATCAAGGATTTAATCTGTACTATACTTTTACAATATTGTAGGATGTTTCATGGTACAGTTTTTCTGATGCAGCAGTAGATTGCATGCTTGCAAAATTGTTTTGAAGTAGCTGTCATGATTTTAGTGGAGTGATGAAGGTGCTCAATTTTATTTATCCTCAAAAGCGGGAAGAATAAATTTCACTGTTCTAGAAATTATTTCACTTCTTCTGTTTCTTTGTGGGAGGTAATGCACACAGGAAAGGATTCTTTTTTAATTTTCATCTAAACCAAATTTCTTAGTTGAAAGCCTTTTGTTTACAGAATTCTTGGAATCCATATATCATATAGACATAATGCACCCTTTAAAATATTTTAAACTTCCAATTTAAAGAAAAAAATAAACCATGATGATATAGTTTGATTGTATTGAATGTTAGCTATTGCAGTTAGGTGATATTGAATTGATTTCAGTGGGAAAATTGACTTTTATTGTGCTAACTTTTGTTACTAGTTCTAGAAAATACACCTCTAAAGGCAAATTTGAAATCCTGAATACTTACTTTCCTTGGCAACATGTATTTTGATGTTTTATCCCATATGACTGTTAGCATGTCCATTTTTAAAATTACTTTAACTAAAACTTCACATTCTCATTTGATTCAATAAAATATGACTAGTTGTTACTGATCAAATATTCAATGGGGGAGACAGACAATAGCTAATATGTTTCCTCAGAAAAGTCACCTACACTTTCTTTCCGAATGATAGTGCAGTTATAAGATTACTTTACTGAAATACCTACAAGCCAATTTAATTAGTCAGCTAAATGAAACTGTCAGAAATTTAAGAAACATGTTTTTAGTAAATTATAGCCTTAGGTATTTCTTAATTTTCTCTGTAACTTCAGCTGGAAAACCTGTTTATAATATAGTATTTGTTCAGCATGGATGAAGGTTGCTTCACATTTGCTTTTATCTTCTTGCTGTCTGGCCATTTCACAGATGTTTGAATTTAACAAGAAGGAAAGTGTCTGGAGAGATTCAGCGAAAAAGGGAGAAAAAATGACATTTAGGATTTTCATAATTATTCTGTTCTTGCCAGCAAAAAAAGTGAAGATCATGTTTTTGTTTCAAATTCTAGATAATAGAAATGAATGCTACAGACAAAATTAATAGGTGTAAAATTATGGTAATTATAGCCATGGTAACTAAATTTCCTTATGCATTAGAAACTAAAGGCCTATGATAGGTCAGGCATGGTGTCATTGACTCACAGCATATCTGCTCACAATAACTCTTTCATGAAGTATGTTTAAGTGGTCTATTAAAACACAAAAATGTTTCATAATTAAAAAATAACACCTGAAAAGAAAGAAAGAAAGAAAGAGGAAGTATAAAAGTGTTAGGCAGAGATGCTGAAGTGCTGTAAGTACTGTAGCCTTTCACTTAAATTGCATAGTTACTTACTTGAAACCTATAGCCCCTACTCTGTTTATTTTGAAGCTGTATGTTGGAAGACAGTGGTGGAAGCCATCCAAACACTGTTTGGCCAAAAACTTTGCATTGTCAACATATTTTTGTGTGTTTAATGCAAGAGTATTGAGTAACCACAGCATGGAAACCATGTTACCTGTATTAACACGTTGGAAGGTAAAACTGATACAGGAATAGAATTATTTAACCATTACTTCCAGACATACTACAGAGTTTACCTGTACTGCCTTAAGAAAAATGATTGAAAATACTCATGCTTTGTCACATCTATATTCTACAAGAGTTAAAAGGAGAGAGAACACCAAGATTTCGTGATGCATTTGTTAAGAGAGTTTTGAAATGCACCAAATTCTTAATTTATAATTCCTACTTACCATTTGTGTTATAGCCAGAATACTCCATTATGTCAATTCTATGGAAAGAAAAGAATTAATTTCTTAAGAAATTTGATTGGTTCTATCCCAGAGCCATTAGGACTGAAGCAATGTCAGTCTGTCACAAAAAGAGGCTTCTCATTGAATGATCTCTGTAAACACAGACTTGGTGGTATCACTAGGATGGCATGATCTGCTCAACCACACTTTGTCTCACACAGTTCAGCTGGCTTTGGCTTGGAATTTTCTCCTGCCATTGGGTTGGAGTCTGAGTACAGGGACAGCTAAAGGCTGGGAGATTAAATACTGCCTTCACTGTGTTTAGCCTGAAATTTGCCACATCAGTATTATTTGAGCAGTGATTATGAGTTCAGTCTCTCTGTGACATATAAACAGTTCAGCAAATTCAGAAATACTGACTCCTCATTTCTGCTCAAGAAACTTAGATATTTATGAAAACTAAAGTAAATATGTATAATTTTGGTTCCCGTGCAATCACATTACCTTCAGAAAACTACTACACAACCCATATATACACCCAAGAATTCTCCCAACAAAAAATTTGTAATTTGTTTGTCTGGAAAGTAACACCAATCCGTTCCTCTAATTACTTCCTTTCTTTGGGTGCCAACAATCCTGCTTTACTGAGTGACAGCTTTGAATGGTGTCTCTATGCCAAATTAGATTAATTTCTCTGGATAAAGAAATTGACACACACATAAAATGTAGCTTCCCATTCTAAATTATTTCTATGTTAAGCCTCTTCTAAAGGAGGCAGTCTCTGGTATGTCTACATTACCAAGGAACACAATGCAAGTTAGGTTAAACCTGTAGTGCAGAGCAAACTAATGCTGAGAATTTTACACTTATAATGTGTCTTCCTGAATTTACTTCTGACTGATTCTAGATTTCTTCCATGCTCTGAATTTTCATAAGCAGATAAAGTGTATCTTCTGATTTCCCTTAATACCACTTGAATCCATTTTCCAGCTACAATCTCCCTATGTGTTGTATTCCAAAGAGAGGTAATGGAGATAATTCAGTTCAAAACCTGCTCATAAACAGAATAGTAATGCAGATGCTCTGTTTACATGTTAGATAATACATTAAAAATCAAAGAAACCAAACAGGCAGTTGCCTATTATGAGATTCAGATCAAACACAATAAATTACTTGCTGGACAAATAATACTTATCTTTATAAATATGTTAAGGTATGTTTCTTTAGACAGTATGATACAATTTTATTTCTCTGTCTTCTGGAAATTGGAATGAGTAAAATCTGCCACCTGTGAGTATTTGCATATCAGATGTTTTGTACTATCGACAGGTAGATTTAGGCACTATGCCTCAGTTCAGTGCAGGTTTCCTTGAAAAATGTAGCTTCAGGGATTCTATATTTCCAAATAATTTTAGTGATATTTCATTCTACTGTGTAATAACATTTACCAGAACATAACATAGTTCTGAACTGTCTCCTTCAAATGAAATAACCTGTCATTTACTTTTGCACTAGGAAAATTTCAGAACAATAGTCTCTTATTTATATCTGAATAATAGCATTACACTCATTACCAAAAAAACAATGCCCACGTGAGAAACTAGAATTAAGGGAATAATTGACTAACTCTCTCTTTCAGTGAACACCTAGTCCATGAGCAAATTTTAAGGGAAAAAATATCTCTGTGAATAATTCTAGATTTGTAGACTGTGAGCTATTTATTGGACAACCATTTTTTATGTGTATAAGATTCATTCTTACTAAGTCCTTCTGATATGCTACATGAATTATGTGGAGCTGTTTTCCTTCACAGATGTATGGGTGTAATTCTGAGATTAAATGTTCTGGAGCAGTGCTCACTTTTCCTAGATAAAAACCTTTTTGATTTAGAATTTGTAGGATTTGTTTAAAACACGTTGCACCTATGAACAGTGTTTTCAGTGATTTTATTGTTATTACAATATGAAGGAAAAATAATTGTGAAAGATCTTTTTCTGGCTGATAGTTATCAATGCTGTCCTCCCTATGTGTTCCTATTGTAGTGTTGAGGTACTTTGCAATTGTTATTTAATATCGTCTCAATTTCAATTTCAACTCTTCTTTGCAAAAAAAAAGATTGTTAATATTTTCCCTGCTTTTCAAATGGAAAATTTAATTATTGAATGATTTGGCAATAGCCAGGATAAGCAGTGTTTCATCCAAAGCTGTGTGTTTGAAACATCCATCCGGGAACATCAAGTTTGGATTCTACTTTTTAAGTTTATACTCAGATATTCTCCGAGCTTTACAGAGAGACAGACTAGATTGTGTTTTATGCCAAAGATCCATGGAAGAGTAATCTAAGCAGCAGATGATATCACTGTTGCAGTATGCAACTGTATCAAAATCTCCAAGTGACTCTGTCATCTGTTTATGTCAAGCAGTAGAATTACTTTTTTTTCATTTTTTTTTCTGGGTGAGGGATAGTATTGTGTACTTGCAGGACTGATAGATAAATTGCTACACTAAAGTCTATGAGTTTATAAGTTCCTTTAAAATAGTGGTGCTGAACAGTAATGACAGTGTTTGATACAGGTGATTAATACTTGGTTTACAGAAGGCAGAATTTAATACTTTGGGTTTCTTAGGTGGGATGTTGGTGATTATACGCTTTCTAGTTTAGACATCCTGTGATATCTTTCTAGGCTTCAGAAGGTTCCTAACCTCAGACATCAGGGACTCTTTGTTAGTAAATCAAATTTTACTCCTAATGAATGAGAGTTTCCTAAAAGAATTGCTGTACTGTCTCTTGTCAGGATTTCTCTGAGATACATTTTACTTAACAGAACATAAGATAGGCTGTGCCCTTAAAATCCCCTTTCACCCATCCCATTTCCCTCAACTGAAAGCCTGAGAGAGAGGCTGAATGATTAGCTCAATACATGCAAAATCTGTATGTTTAATGTCATTGTTCAGAAGGACTGCCTATCTATATGATTTTCCTTCTGGAGATTAAGTACAATGATGACATGTAGTGACACATACATTCTTTTGCCAAAATATGAGTAGCAGACAGAGACATAAATACCTAAAGGAAAAGACCACATGTAGGTTTCCTTCCTTACTCCTGGCATTTCCTGCAGCCTTCCTAGAGGGTCATTAGTATTTTCTTGAAGAACCAGTTAGACCTGCTGGCTGCAGACTCCATCAGTCTCTCTGTTACACATGTGTCTGTGGGGCTGAGCTCCCCATGGTTCAGTGCTTATGAAATACATGTTCTTTGTTCAGTGTTGATGTGAATGAGCCTCTGTGTCTTTTTTAAAATAGTTTCAAATTTTATCATACTTGACAGGTTTCTTTAATAACATTTTTCATATCCATAATAAAAATTACATTGCAAGCACATAAAAGGTTCTCCAACACCTGCAATATTCACCTTCTATGGTATTTATGCACATTAAAATTTTCTTTATAAATGACTCCCAAAACGACAGAGTTGGAAGAATGTGAACAATTCCCAGAGGATACTCATTCTGCATTCTTCTTTTTCAATTTTTTTTTTTTTTTTAGTGTCCATGACTTGCTTTCCCCTTGCCTACAGCTTCTAAGCAGAATCTTTTGAGAGTGAACTAAAATTTTCTACAAACTAAATAGGCAGATCCCTTCTTTCTGGTTTGATCTTTAGAATGGAAGCTCTTTAGGGAATCTTTTTTGGCAATGCATGTGTAATGCTTAATTTTATGAGGTACTTGTCTATGACTGGAAATTTTGGTTCTGCACTAATACAAATTGTGAATAATAATAAGATTTGGAGAATGGAATGAGGAAAGTATTGTCAACTAAGTGACTGGAACAAAGAATTTCCCAGAGGGCAGTCAGGAACTTTATTTCCTGAAGTAAACTTAATGTGGACTTATTATTTTTCTCTCTATTATAACACATCTTATTTTGGCAGAGTCTGTACTAACAAGTGGGATGTGATAGCACTCATGAGAATAGTCATATTTGTGTTGTTCGCACCATTTCTGATTAAAATAGCTTCTCTCAGTCATTTGTAAAATCAACCTGTTTCCAATGCAATGTTGCACTTTTAGAAGTTTTGACCCTGAAGCTATTTGCCCAAAACTTAATCATTACTAGACAAACAAGATAACTTTTAAAGGACTACGGCCTCTTAGTTAGTACCTTTTCTTTGTTGGCCTTCTAGACCCCCACCCAATCTCTTCAGCTTCAACTACATCTCTCTTTCCCTGCCCGTTTATGGTTTAAACTTGGACGCCTCTGCTGGAATAACCCCAAACTCTTAGAAAGGCAAACTTATGTGAGGAGGAAACTACTACTTCGTGTTATGTAGGCCCAAAGCACAAAAAGCTATGTGATTTGTTCTTAGATATGAAAGAGGTCTGTAGTGATGCAAATATATGAAAATATCTCTCCTGTGCTTTAACAAATTGTTAAATGTTATACTGTATAAGATTTATTTCTTTACAAGCCTCTTGCTGATATATACTGTGATGAGACCTCTGTTGATCTTCAACTTGATCCTGCTGACCTTCCTTTTTTTTTCCCTTTTTTGAAGCAAATATGTCAGAGAAAAAGCTTCTGTTGCTAGATCTCTGATTTATTTGAATGATTTAATACTAAATAAAAATAGAATGACTTGGAAATATAGCAAACCCTTATGTGCTGCCTTGAAACATTCTGAATGGGGGTCTTAAACAGAAGTCCCGTGTTACCTGTCTGCTCTGCCCTTGCCAGGCTTGTCCTCCCCTCTGCTTATGTGATGCAGTTTGGCATCTTTTGGTGTTTTCCTGGTTGACAACTACCCTGTCTATTCGGTGTTCCTAGGAAATTTTTTTTAATCTCATACCTCATGCTGGCTCCAGAAATGCCCACACTTCTATGAGCCATCTGAATGCTGTGTTTTCTAGAGCTGTTGTTTCTGTTTATGATCAGTTAGTTAGAGCAAAGGGATTTCTCTCCATCCCAAAATGCCAGCTAGTTCTTTGTGTTCATCCAGGGCAAGTCAAACTTGTGCTTCCTGGCCACCTTCCTTTTAATAGAATAAATGCATCACAGTAACCACACAATAAACCTTGAGCAAGCAAGCATCTCCACAACTTTGCCATACATGCTAAGAGATATGTACTCTGAGTATTAATGAATTACCACCAAATCTAGATCAAACATAAAAATTGAATTGAATCCTTTTCCCCTAATGTCACTACGTCTGGCACATGCCTGTAGATGGACAAAATCCTTTATATGCCAAAATCCTTTATCTTGTTTGGGTTACTGGGATCCTAAAGGTATTTATTTTCATTATTAATGCTGAGAAAATTAATCAAGTCCAATTGCTTCAGTGCAAGGCAGTCTAATTTACTGCTTTCTAAACTATTTTCTTCCCTAATCCAACCTGTAAAATAACATTGGCATAAACAGTTTCTTAGTTAAAAGATGAAACAGTTTCAATTGCTTAATATCCTTTAATGGAACTGTGAAAACACATATAAAAATAGCTGAGGTTAATTTTGCTCTTTGAAATTAGGCCCATGAAAACACTGGTTTAATTTTTTGCAAAGTTTCTGAATAGCAGAAAATATTTTCTGATGCCTATTGACAGGATGTTTTGAGACTTCTGTAATAGCAAAGTTCTCTTGAAAGATTGTAAAGTGTTTTTTTTCTTCTATTCTTGATCAATTGCATTGAGGCTATTGTTGGCAAGCCTATTAATGTACCATTGAAAGTTTCAGGTGAGAACACGGTTCTGCCATACCATGCTCTGTGCAGACATAATAATGACTAAGGCGTAGAATTTGTCTTGAACAGATTTGAAGAGAAAAGTCATGCCACTGAAACCATGGAAGAGCTCTACTTCTAAAACCTTCTCTGTGTAAGAATTACTTTGATAATACTAGAATAATGTCAGATTACTTTTCCTCCTATATATGGTTTGTTTTTACAGAAATGTAATTTCACTGATTTCAACAAATACATACCGAATTTGAATGGTGGTAAGCAAGAAGAGACTCTGACTCATGGTTTATTTTACCTACTTGCCAGCTGAGTACAGAGTGTTCGTGTTGACAGGCACCTAAATAGTTACTAAAGGACTACAGGGTGAATTATATAATAGTTTTTCTTAATGTAAGCCAAATATCTCTGGATAGGAAAAGCAGTATTAAGCAAACATAAAGATAGTTCTGGATTCAAGACAAAGAATTTAATTTGATGTAGCAAATTAAAGTTTAACAATGAATATTGTCTATGTCAAGAGGCAAGAAAGAATTGAAATTAAGAATTCACCCCATTATTAACCTCTATAATTTAAACAAATTACTATGATTCTTAATTGGGAAGAAAAGAACTTGCACACATTTTATCCTTTTCTTGTTACTTTGTGTGTCAGAAAAGAAATCAACTATCATATCAGCCAGTAAAACAACATTAGTGAGAGGATCTAAAAATTTAGATCTAAAAACTTAAAATAAATCACATGTATTGATTAATCTCTGATTTTCACTTATACTATAAATACTTTGCATATGAGGAACTAAGATGAGATCTGATAAGTTTTTCTTGAAAGAAAAAGTAAGTGAAACAAATTGCAGCTGTGAGCTGTGACTGTAAAACAGATTTAAAATCAGTCTAACTGGCTACCTTTCAGATAAACTGAACAAAATTCAAAAGATGACAATTTTTGAGACTATGTTGATTTTGGGAAAAAAATCCCACAAAACCCAAGAGTGTTTTAATTAAAAGATCTTCTGAAAAATAAAGAAGAAATAATCTGTTTCTGCAGTACATGAAGATGATTGTAAAGAGACTTTTCTCTCACTGCAAAGTCATGTGTCTCGGTACCACTTCTATGGCAGCACCCTTGCCTCCTGATACCAACACTGAGGACTGTTTAATATAATGTTAGGTATATTCTATGAGCTTAAAATATAAGTTACTTAGTTCACACAGTCCAGGTTTTGTCTTTTGTAAAGACTTTTTATAGTTCTCCATACAATGTTAATTTCTAAAATTCAGTTTCTCTTCTAGATCTGAATAAAGCTGAGTAGGTACTGATATGCATGATGGTAAAATCTTCAAGTTGCCTGAATATTTATCAATAAAATTTGAGTATGTGATAGCTTTGTGTCTTGCCTGTGTAGCTTGTCAAGCAGCTATCTTTTCTGGGGAAACCGCAAGTTTAGTGTAGTAGAAAGCCCCCTCATCTCTTCCTTATTCTGTCCTTATGCTTAACGAATAACAGAGCAACTTGCAAAGCAGAAATCTGACAGCTATGAAGCACTGACATATTTTTAGGTGTGTGCTTGGAATCAACTTTTTGATGCCTCATTTATTGTGGTCCTTTTTTTATTGTTTTTTTAATACTTGCTGTGTGGTTTCTATATCTTCTACCTTGTTATACTTTCTTTCTGTCTCATATTGTCAGCTTCTTTTTTTGGTACTTTTCAGTAGAAAGGAGAGCATGAAAATCAGTATCTCTGTCAAGGCCATTAAAGCCAATCATTAGTAGGATAACAGTAAGTTGCCATAGCATCTTTAAATTTGAATCATTAGAATCCAGTGCTTGCTGCTTCCTCTTCTTTACCAGCTACAGACTCTACAGACATGCCAGGCTTTATTTTTGAGAGCACACTGTTTATTCTGTAGAACAATACTCACCCTGTAGCTGGAGTTGGCGTAAAACAACTTGAGCTTTATCCTATTTACAAAAGTTACCAATGATGAATGGAGAAGGCGTCACACTGCTTTTGGTCTTGAGGAATGCTGGAACCAGACTTACTCATTGTACTTGTTTGAAAACAAATCAGCAGGAGATTCCAAGTCAGAACTACAATTTAATAGGAAAATTAAAATAAAGGCAGAAAACACTGGCTTAACCTGACAGAGTTAGGATACAACCTGACATCGTGTCAGGCAGAGTGGTAGTAGCAGTCCGATTGAATGGTGGCTGCAGTCCTCCTGGAGTGATAGATGTGGTTCTATAGAAGCAGTGATCCTGTAGAAGGGTCAGGTCTTTTTCTGAAGGTCCAGTTGTGGTTATATAGCTCTTGTCCTCTGGGAATCCAGTGGATAAGGCTGCTTGTGGTGTTCCAAACCTCAGATTATATTCAGGTAGGAATGCTTGGTTCCTCCCTCTGGGTTGGAGCATCTCACAATGGGATGATATCATTTTATGTGTCACGCAGTGAGGCTTGATGCCCCATTAACAGAAGATATCCCCCTGGAGAGAGTTACAACGAGGGAGGGATCATGGAAGAGATAAAGAACACTGACCCACCTGGTTTTAAAAAGCTTATGAAGATGGTAATAGAATACATACTTCTGCTTACATCTTACATTATAACCTCAGACACTCATCACTTCCGAAGTTAAACATTCTAAGGAAGAGCAACATTTCAGAAACAAACACTCCTAAGGTGTGGCAGATCTGATAAGGGAACTGATGCCTTAGGATTCTAGCTTTTATATTTTCATATATCTGTAACCTTGCAATTCTTTAGTGTATAACTCTGAACTCCATACAGAGTATTAGCAACTGCTTTTCCCATTTTTGTCAGACACAACAATTCCTCTCTAGGCCTGAGAATCAAGGACATCTCACTGTTTCAGGCCCCGAGAAATGTAAACAAAAGTGAGTTGAGGGGGAGCAAACTGGGAGAATGGGACTCCACTGCCTGAAGCTGTAATTGGACAATTAACCTCTGATATGCAAATAGACAAAACTTATATCTGTCCCAAAAACGTGTGACTGTGTCCATCCTGGGTGCAGTCTCTGCGAGACTCCTGCACTGCCCAAGGTGTGCCCTGTGAAGGCCTTTCAATAAATACCTGCCCTTTATCCTTTCACTCTGTCTAGCTTCTGTTCCAGGTCAGCCTCTGCAAGGCATCAGAACCAACAAGTGATTGTACTGATAACTTCTCCAAAGCTGCTGAGCTGACACAGCCAGCCTAGAAACATATCACTGACAGTCAATCACTTTATTCTGGAAAAGCCCAGGCCCACTTTTCAATGGCAGGGACTTCTAACGCAGCCCTTCTTAGAGTGTGTGTGGAGCTTCCTCCATTGAGTGTGAATGTCTCTAAAGGTTACTCCTCGAGGCTGAGTAAAAGAGATGTGCCAATAGTTATTGATATAGATGAGTAGCATCAACTTCTATGTAATAATAATTTTGCTAGCTTTAATATCATTGCTTCAATATTTTTCAATAAATAATGCACTAAACTAGTAGTTATAGCTACATATAAATTGATTAAATTCTTTCAGTCTAATTATCATTATCATAAATTCAAATAATTAATTATTTTCATTAATATAAGTGTATTTGGAGTGCAGTCCTTGATCCTGGACATAGTTGTAAAAAGGCTCCATTACACCTGCGTAATCCTTTAGACATAAACCGTTGACCATTTCTGAGATTAGGATTGGATCCAGCCACACCTGGGCTCCTCTTTGAGGGAGAGTTTTGAAGTCATGTAGCCTTTTGTGAAACTCTTGACTCCACAAGGGAGCCTTCCTGATAAAACTTGTCCAAAACTTCTGTTTTGTTTGCAACAGCTGCCTCCACAATCTCCCCAAAAAAGTGTTTTAAAGCTGAAGCCACAGAAGTTACTGCCTGTAGTAAAACTCAGATCAGAAAACAAATGGTTCTGCAAGAACATGATCATTTTTATCAGCATATTAATGGATGATCTCAGAAAAAAGCAAACATAGAATTAAAAATTTAGCTGTTGAAATTAATTCTAGTCAGCAAGGTCCTAAATCTAAGAGCTCTAAGGGACTTGGAGGAGAGGAGGAGATTTTAAAAGCACTTTCTTAAATGAAAAGGCTTGTGAATAGCTTTAGGCTTTCAATAACACATGCTGTTATATTCCAACATCATCTCTTCTTTGGAAGACAGAAAACACTGTATGTCTCATCTCCTTGCATTAGGTGGAGCATTTAAAATGCAATAAAAGTTGCTCTTTCACTCCTGTGTACAGTAGACATTGAAAAAAATTGTGACACAGCTTAAAATATTATTTTTTGAAGTCCTATTAAATACTTTGGTTATACTTGGTGTACATAATTTAGGATATAGTAACAACAAATGATATTTTAAACATGATTTTTACAACCTGATACCCAATTCTTCTCTTAAGTATTCTTAAAAAAAATATTCAAAATTCTGAGTCAGGTACTTGTAACTAAAATTAACTTTTTCTAGTGCTGATAAACTGCAAAAAGAACACTAGATTATGACTCCCATGTCCAAATATTGAATGAAGACTTGGGACATGGGAAAAATGAAGATCTGGGACATAGGAAAAAAAAAGGTGAATTCCAGGTTTTATCCTTTCATTTTCTAATCAGCATCCCACAGATGACTCTTTGTTCAATGAGCAGTAGCTGTTATAATGTGCTCAGATATTGTGATGGTAAAAGTACTATAGCTGTGTAAGCAAAGTGGATATTCAGGTTGATTTTCTTTAGGCACTTTGTCAAAAGAGATAAAAGAAACAGAATGGAAGAGCGTTTTAAGGAGAGTAATTAGAATGAGCAGGTGAAGTGCCTTACAGTACTCTGAGGAAGTAATTTGAAGAGAGGTGTTGAGATATGAGTAGGTGAAATACTTGAAGGGTCTTATAAAGTAACATGAAGTTAGGTCAAATGAAAATGAAAAATGCAGTATAAAGGATAGCCTTTTGGCCTCAAGATTAAAGGTTTGGTTTGATGTACCTAGTAAGAAATAACAGAGGAATGAAGCAAAATAAGATGGGAGAAGAAATCATTATACAGAGCACTCAGTAAAAGAGTTTTAGGAGAACTTCTGAGGCAGAGAAGAAAAACTAAATATTGCAGTTGGAGTGATGCAATTTGTATAAGATACCAAAAGTCCAAATATACTTTAAAGTATGCAATGTAAAGAAAAAAGATCTATTAGCATCCTTGGAACAGTGTCAGAAAGAGAGATCAGAGAATGATGTGCACAGATCATCTACCAGTAACTTGGCAGAACTTTATGCTATCAAGCAAAAGTGTACAGAATGAGGAATACTTTGAGGAAACAAGATCAGCCCTGATACAACTGTCCATCCACTTATAGCTGTATGTCAGAAAAGAGAATTTAAAGAACAGTGAGACTTAAATTAGTGTGAGAGATTTGAAAGCTCTCAATGTAGTAATATCTCTTTCTTGTTTCCAAAAGTAGTCATCCTCTAGAAAAAGAAAATTCATATATAATAGTGATTTTTTTTTTTCTTTTTCTATATTGGCACAATCCTTTCAGGCCTACACCATTATGCAAGAGGTAGTCATGAGGTTCAGGATTACTCTCTTAATGGTTTTTTATGTTTTTCTTTTTGCCTGTGTTATTTGGTCATGGGTATGGACACTTTGCAGATAGACTTTTAAAATCTCTAGCTTCCCTTTTCAGTTCATTCCATTAGTTTTAAATAATTTGTATTCCGTGTACAAGTTCAGGTCTGTAATTTAGCATACCTTGCTTTAAATGATGCTTATCAAGAAAATAAGGATTTTCAACAGTATGTAATAAACAGATTTGTCATTTTGTGCTTCAAGAAAAGACAAAAGAACCAACACATTAAAATGTTTTTTATATTGTTGTGTCTGTTCCTGTCATATTCACAAAAAGAAAAATTGACCTTACACTGAGCATCACTGCAACAGTAACACCTAGCTATATCACACCTCTGCAGCCATATACTCCTTTAACAGGAGAATAAATAATTTATTGTCTATTTATATCAGTGAGTTGTTAAGTTATTACTGAAAATGAAGTGTGAAATCATGGCACAGCTGAAGTGCTTCAGGTGCTTTACAGACCAGGACTGGGGTTCAGACTTTGCTTAACTTCAGTTTGTGTATGGATGAAAAGGCAGCTAAAACTTTTTGAAAGCAAATACAGAGACAGGAATGATATTTTCATTTTTAAATCAGATGGTCTGGGCATAAAATATTTAGACCAGAAATTGAAGCTTATCAGCTAAAGGTGTGTTCTTATGGCCATTAAGATCTTGAAAGAAAGATCCCGTGGAACAGGGTTTGTGATGAGAAAGTGACACAAAAAATAGTAATAGAGTACTTGTATGTCTCTCACATACTTTCAACATGTGCCATGAGCAAAAGAGGAATATCCAGGAATATCTGAAATTTGGTCTCTGCTTCTATTCTACTACTGTATGATGTTCCCAAGAGGGGATGTGAAATACATTAGACGTTTTATTTCTTCAGGTTTCTGGCTGGCTGAAAGGAAAGTAGCAGAATATTACATGAACCATAGCCTGACCTAGGCAGTTTTAGCATTTATTAACTCTTCTTCCTAAACTCATTCAGCCACATTGCATTCTCAGTAAGTGATGCTCTCTTAAATGGCAGATGTCTGGCCAAAACCAGCAATCCCTTTCAGTTTCTTAGCCCTCTAAGCCTATTCATGTTCCTTGACAGGTGTCTCCTTTTTCCCTGAAGTAACAGAAGGAAAATCACTTTTGCTCCTCTTGGCTTTCCTGAGAAAGAGCAGCATCTTGCCTGTGTTCAGGCTGTCACACTGGATAATCCCTGGTTAAAGCAGAGCAGCTACTGAATATCCTGGTGTAAATGGCATAAGACTCATACTCCAGACACATCTGTGTCTGTCAGTTTACATTAAGTCACAAAGAAGAGAGTAGGGCTGTTAAATTTCTTCTGGCAGGTTACAAATGGTTTGACCTCTGTCAAATTTAAATCATTCATTCACAAATAAAGTTATTTTTCTGACACTATTTTTTTTCTTTTTTTCCCTTTATATTTCTTGCCATAAAATAATTTATATTCCTTATGGGTAATAATGATGATTGCCTTCTTGTTCTGTTCTGCAAGGGAAAGAGACTACACATCATGGATTTAGCCATGATCAGTTATAGAAGCTTTATCTTCAATACTCGATCTACCTACTGTAGAAAGAATATTATAAGGGTCTTTTTTGGCTTTCTAAGCTGAGACTACTTGCTGACAGATATTTGTGGATATTTGGCAAATACAGCTTAAATAGGAATCTAGTAAGAGAGAAACAAGCTCACAAAATATGGAGCATAGGAAGCTTTATCTAAGGCAACATGAATATATTCATCTTTAATTTCCAGTTTATGTAGTGAATCTCTGAGCATAATTTTTGTATCCTCAAAGTGACAGAATTCTACTGCTTTTCTGTCTATGCAGGATTGTGGAACTATTGTGCTCTTTTTTTTTTCCTGCAGAAAAGGGACACAATGCAGGAAAGAACCTGAGGTCCTGGCCAATAGCAAGCTGACCATAAGCTAGCAATGCACTATATGGCAGTGAAGGCAAATAGCATCCTGAGCTCCATTAGGAAAAGTATTGATGGCAGGTTAAGGCAGGTGATCCTGTCCTCTCCTTTCAGCCCTGATGAGACATATCTATGTGGCTTTTAAGGCTTGAAGCATGATGCAAGGATGAGAGAGCTGGAAGTGCTCAGGGTAGAGGAGACTCTGGCACTTATCTGTGTTTATAAATATTTGATAGGAAGGAACGAAGAGGGCCCCACTTCTCACAGGTAATGGACACAAATTGAAATAGAGGATATGGTAGCTGCACAGAAGAAAACACTTTTTTCTTTTCTTCTTTTCTTTTCTTTTTCTGATGGGCAAGTACTGGAACAGATGGTCCAGAAAGGCTGCGGAGCGTTCATTCTTGGAGATACACAGGACCTGACACATCCAGAGAGTAATGCAGTCTCAATGACCAGAGTGTTGGACTGAGGATTTCCAGAGATCCCTTCCAGCCTTAGCAATAGCAGCATCCTGGCTATTTGCTGCATGCCCACAAACTCTATCATTCTCCCTCCTCAACAGGACAGGGAAAGAAAAAATTGTGGGTCAAGATAAGACAGAGAGAAAATTCACCAAAAGCGGTCATAAACGAAACAGACTTGACTTGTGGTAATTAATTTTCTTCAAAAGAAGCAGAGTAGAATAATGAGAAGTAAGAGGAATCTAAAAATTCTTTTGTTCCACACATTCTTTTGAACTTCTCCACCCCAAGTGGTGTAGGAGGATGCAGAATGGGAGTTATAGTCAGCTTATAGTACTTCATCTCTACTTCTCTTCCTCTGCTCCATTGTGGGGTTCCACCTATGGGAAACAGGTATTCATGAACTTCTCTGATATGTCTTTCTCACAGGCTCCAGTTCCTCAAGAACTGCTCTGTACCAGTTTGAAAGCATACCAGTGGGAGATCCCATGTCAGAACTACAATTTAATAGGAAAATTAAAACAACTGCAATAGTACAAAACCACTGACAGAGTCAGGATACAACTTGACACCTTGTCAGTCAGGGTGTTGGTAGCAGACAAATTAAATGGTGGCTGCAGTCCTCTTGGAGTGATGGATATGGTTCCGTTGAAGCAGTGATCTTTTAGAAGGGTGTGGTCTTCCTCTGAAGGTCCAATGGTGCTGTAGAAGGGTCTGGTCTTCCTCTGGGAATCCAGTGGCTAAGGTCACTTATCCACTTGTTGTGTTCCAAACCCCAGATTACATCCAGGTAGGAATGCTTGGTTCCTCCCCCTGGGCGGAGCATCTCACAGTGGGATGATGTAATTTTATGGGCCATGCAGTGAGGCTTGATGCCCCATTAACAGAAGGTATCCCCCGGAAGAGATTTGTAAGGCATGGGTCATGGAAGACATAAAGAACACTTACCCACCTGGTTTTAACAGACGATGATAGAATACATACCTTTGGTTACATCTTACATTGTAACCTAAGACATGCTCCAACATAGGTCACTGGACTGCTGTAGTGTGAGTCCCTTATGGGACCACAGATCCTGCCAGAAAAGCTATTCCTGCATGGCCTCCTCTCCATGGGATGCCCATCCTGCCAAAATCATGCTCCAGCTTGAGTTCTCCATGAGCTGCAGCTTCGAGACATACACACCTGCTCTGCCATAGAATACTCCAGAGACTGCAGGTGGATCTCTATGGGCTGCAGGGGCACAGCTGCCTCAACAAAGTCCTCCCCAGGATCTACATTCACATGCCCCTTCTTCTGCACTGACCTTGGTGTCTGCAGAGCTGTTTCTCTCACATATGTTCACTGCTGTTCACTGTCACTGTGTCTCACAGCTGCTGTTGCAGTGGTTTTCACCCTGTTAAATATGTCATCACCAGCTGCCAACACTACTGATTATCACACCTTTGGCCAGCCACAGGTTGTTCCTGGAATCAGTCAGCTCTGACATGAGGGCAGCTTCTGGTGTCTCCTCACAGTCATCCTTGCAGCCCTACGCGCATCCCTGCTACCATACCCCTGCCACATACACAAAGTCCAATCTAAGACTAAGATTCTGTAAATACTTGAAAAAATCAAGGTTCAGCATATGTGCATATCCTTATCTATTTCAAAAACAAAACCAGCCCCCCCAGAAGATGCACATATTGTACATTTTTGAAAGGTAAAACAATCACTTGTGGAGTTCTTTAAATTAAAAGTCATTATTATGTGTTTTAAAATTATTTTATAAATATCCTTAGCTATAGAGAACAGGATGCTGTATAAATTAAGCACTTAACAATGAGCTTACTTCAAAAACTAGTTTCAGACCTTAACCTGCATGTATATTTGCTTCAACCTCTGTAATAACCTTTTTCAGAAAAGGTAATTATGAGTGTTGGTTCTAAGGCTTGTTTCTTAGAGCTCAACCTGCCTGATACCCTGATCCAAACGTGTGCCCTGCCCCAGACTGTTGGCTATTTCACTTGAGGTTTGTCAGTGAATGCACATGTATACCTTTGGGGAAGATACAATGTGACCTGTCCCAGCAGCCAGTGCCAGGCATAGGTGCCAGTAGTGCCACAGCAGCTGCCAGCGCTGAACCCCTCACTCACCTCACAGAATCAGAGTCACAGAGTAGTTAGGGTTGGAAAGGACCTCTGGAGCTCACCTACTCCAGCCTGCCTGCCCACTCATGCCAGTCCTCTCCGTTGGGATATTCAGGCAACATACAGCATTCTCACCCCAGTGGCTGGAGATTAAAGGCTGCTTCCACTTGCTCCAGTATCAGACACCAGGCCAGATGTGCCTACAACTCCTGGGTGCCTCTGACTCTAGTCTGACTCTAGTAGTTGGTACCAAATTTCACTCACACACACAAGTCTTGTGGTCACTTAGTCCACACATTCCTATAGAATAGAAAGTAAGACTACACTGAGAGATAGTTAAGAAAATATTCAGTGAGAAGAAAGAAAAGATTTAATGTGGAGATATAAAAAGGTAGGACAGACTGTGCTGATCAGTCCCAGGGTTCAGCCAGACATTCGTATGAATGAAGCCTATATTACAGTTGACCCACTTGGACACATTCCTGTTTACCCTCTGATTTGTTCCTACCTGCTTCTCCTACCTCTCATCCATTTGATTGGATCGTCCCTCAGATCCCCCTTCAACATCATGGTCCTCAGGTTTAGTTTTCATCAGTAATAAAGTCCCAGTTTGCCTGCAGTTTCTTGGTAACTCATCAGTAAATGCAACTGACCAGGTTTATTTCTCATTAGTGTCTTTGCTAATGCTAACTGGTCAGGTTTTATGTCTCAAGATGTTGTTTCTCTCCGTGTTCTCATGATCCAGGTTTGAATAGGTGCTAAGTCATACGGTCATACTGAAAAATGAAAATTCTCACACTTCACATATCCTGTCCAATTAGCGTGACTGTCCAGGTTTGTTCTCATCACTACCTCCCTTATGATTTTTTGTCAGGTTTCTGTCTGAATGTTCTTGCTCATGACCGCCTTTTCTCATTACTTTTCTTTGCACTGAGAAAAGCCCTGACCAGATATGTCAAGGGGCAGACACGCTCTTTCCACATACCCTTACATTATCCATTGTCTTCTTTTAAGAAGCTGACTTCCAGCTTTAAGAAAATGGAACAGCTTAGAGATTTGGTCCCTGGTAAGGTTTTGCCAGGTACCCATTCCTGGCTCATAGTGTCATGTAAAGTGGTTTAGGAGCAGCAGTTGCAAAGATCAGAAAAAGCAGTCACTTTGACATACTCTTCGAGTCTGGTGAAAATATGGCTACCAGGCAACATAGCAAATACAAGTGTTACGTATTGGAATGTGTTCATGTCAATATTAAAGGCCTCAAAGAGATGAAATCTGTGTGATCATAAGACTTAGCAAGATGTAGACCTGAATCAGCATTCTGGTGCCTTTGTGTTCTTATTTACACCTGTAATTAGGTAATCCTGAAAGACAGTCTCTTCTTTCAGAAGAGCTGCCAAGCTGCAGATGTATTTAGGATGTTCACGGAGATCAAGAAATACAAACTGAATTTTTACGCACTGTAGTTGGTGAAATAATGATCGGTTCTGTACACAGCACCATTTCCTTAGCTCTTGGTCATCTCTCCTGAGTGGAACATATTAGCATGAAAAATGTTAAGAGCATCCTATCATACAAATATTTTGATTTTTTACTAGTACAGTGAAGGACTTTTACAAGAAAATCTGTCAACCAGTCTCTGTTGCTAATGGAATCTTGAAACTGTTGACATACATAAATGGTCTCTTATAACATTTTTCCACACAAGTAGATTTAACTTTATTACTCTCTTATTTAATCAGAGCGATTCCTAGACTGTATAATGACATATTGCCCAAGACAATTGGTTTCACTAAAAGGAAAGAGCCTGAACTGAAAGTGAAGGTAAGAATGCACTTATGTATTTTAATTTTTTTCTTTTGCACTAGTTTCTGCCACACACTGTTCTCTTGGGTAAACACATGCAAAAGTACTGGTTTATTAGCCATGTGTGATACAACCAGGTCTATAACAGTGATCACACCTTGATGCAAGTAAGTGCTCGGATGTTGTCAGAGCTGGCCATTCTCCAGATGTCCCCATCTGTAATTCTGCCAGGACAAATACCAGTATCAGTGGTATAGCACTGAAATCAATAGCTATCTTCACAGACTCACATTTTCTCATGTTCTAGGTATATTAGTCTTCATAGGTCTTACTCCTTTTCTTATCTTTAGGCTTAGCTTGGGCTATTTGCAATTAGACCCACACTGACTTTACAGCACTTTCATTTTCTTGTGTTGTGAGTTTTGTTGTTGTTGTTGTTGTTGATTTGTTTAGGGTTTATTTGATTTTTTTTTTCAGACAACTGAAGACTGATTTTATAAATCTTCTGTACAGACATCTTCATGCACTGCAGCTGTTCATGCATGATCCCAGTAGTGTTCATGGAAGTCTGCTCTGGTCTCAGTGGTGTGTTATCAGTTATTGACATTCAAGACGAATTAGTCATGCCTGGAAACTGCTCTGGGCTTTCTGTGACATCTCTTTCAGTGACAGACTTGAAATGGATTGAATTTAATGAATAGAGTGTTGCAATGGAGAGGCAGAGACTCTTTAGGAAGGTCAAAATGTGAATATGGGGAAGGAGAAATGCACTCTTTATATGAGAGCAGATGGACAGTACAGAGCTCCGCCTGGGCATGGATGAGGAGACAAATCATAATTTACAGTTTAAGATTAAAAAGAGGACTGGTAAAAGTGGCATTTTAGTGGGTGTCTACTGTAGGACACATGACCTAGAAGAACAGACAGAGGAGACTCTATATACATATAGGAACAGCTTCGTGTCTGCAGTCCCTGGTACTCATGAGGGACTTTAAACATCCCAGTATCTAGTGGAGGAACAATACAGTAGGACACGGGTAAGCCAGAAGTATATTCAGGATAACATTTTTTGAGTGACACAAGGAGAGGTGGTCTATTGCTCCTCATAATTACTAACAAGAATGCATTCATTTGGGATGTCAAGATCAAAGACAGCCTTTTCTGTGGTCACCATGAGATGGTAGAATTCAGGATTCTTGGGGCAGTGAGGAAGATGAAAAGCAAGCTCATGCCCCAGAAATTTCAGAAAAGTCTTATGAGATAAGGCCCTGGAGGGAAGAGCAACCTCAGAATGCTGATTGATATTCAAGGCTCAGCTCCTTCGTGCTCAAGAGACTCCCATCCAAATGAACATGAAGGTAGGCCAAAATACCAAGGAGATAGTATGGATGAACAAAGATCTCCTAAACAAACTCAGATGGAAAAGGAAGAATACAAGGGGTAAAAGGAAGGTTGGATGACGTGGGAGGAATGCAGGGACATTTTTCAAGCAACCAGGGATAAAGTTAGGAAAGCTAATGCCTAAATGAAATTATATCTGGCAATGTATGTCAAAGACCTCAAGAACAGCTTCTACAAATACACAGGCAATAAAAGAAAGATGGAAAAAGATGGACCCGTTGCTCAGTGATAAAGGGGATACACAAGATACCTGGATACACAAGACATGGAAAAGTCTGAGGTACTGACATCTTGTTTGTGTCAATCTTTACGAGGAAGACTCAGAAACTGGAGGAAAGCCTGGAAAAAATACGCATCCTTGGTGGATCAGGTTCAGGTGAGGCAATATTTAAGCAAAATGGACATACATAAATCCATAGGCCATGATGGGATGCACCTATGAGTGCTGAGGGAATTGCTTGGAATTGAGAGGCCACACTTGATAATCTTTAATCAGTCGTGGTAATCATTGATCTGAGATAAGTGCCTGAAGACTGAAGGAAAACAAATGTCTCTGCTATTTTGAAGAAGAGCAAGGAGGACCCAGGGAGTAACATACCAATTAGCTTTACCTCAGTTTCTGGGAAGGTGATGGAACAACTAGACATGAGAAAAATCTCTAGACAGGTGAATAACAAGAAGATGACCAAGAGTACTTAGCATGGATTGAAGGGGAAGTCACACTGGACCAGCCTGATAAACAACTATGATGAAACGCCTGATCTGGTAGACAAGGGGAGAGAGCAGGGGATGTTGCATACCGGGGCTTCAGTAAGGCCTTTGACATTGTCTCCAGTAAGATCCTCATAGACAAACTGTTTGTGTATGGGCTGGATAATCAGATAGTGAAGTGAGAGGAAACCTTGCTACTGGCTGGGCCTGGAGGATTCTTAGCAATGTAACAAAGTCTAGTTGGAGGCCAGTAATTAGTGATACATATCAGAGGTCAACACTAGGTCTAATATTATTTTACAGCTTCGCTAATGGTCTACATGATGGGGCAGACTGTACCCTCAGTAAATTTGCTGATGATGCAGAACAGGAAGGAGTGGCTGATAGGGTCATGCTGACATCCAGAGGCACTTCAACAAGCTGGAGGTATGTGCTTTCTGGAACCTCATGATGATCAACAAGGGGAAGTGCAATGTCTTGCACCTGAGGATGAGAGCCCTGCATATCAGAGGGTTCTCTGTGGCCCACTGATCTGGAAAGAAGCATGGCAGAAAGGGCTGTTAGGGACCTGGTGGATACCAAGTTGAATATGAATCACTGATGTGACTTTGTCAAAAAGGAGCCTAATGATGTCTTCAGACACATAATTTTCCCTTTTCCAGAGAAAGTATTGACAGCAGGTTAAGGGAGGGAATCCTCTTTATTCAGCACTGTTTAGGCTATAACTGGAGTTATGTGATGAATTCTGCACTTCCCAGAACAAAAGAAGTATTGAGCTTCTGGAGACTGGCCAATGAAAGGCCACAAAAGTGACATACTTGAGCACTGAAGAAAGGCTGAGTGAGCTGGAACTGCTTAGCCCAGAGAAGTGAAGCCTTAGGTGGGATCTTGTTAATGTATATAAATACCTGAAGTGAGAGTGTAAAGCCGGACTGCTTTGAGAGGTGCCCACTGGCAGGATGAGAGGCAATTGACACTAACTGAAACACAGAGAGTTCCCCCTGAAACTGAGAAATTGCTTTCACAGTGAGGGTTGACTGAGCACTGAGCACAGGTTGTCCAAAGAGGTTGTAGTCTCTTATGTCAGAGATAACCAAAAATCATGGGCCTGGATAACTGGCTCTAGGTGGCCCTGCTTGAATAGTGATATTAGACCAGGTGATTTTCAGAGGTTGCTTCCAATCTCAACCATTCTGTTATTCCATGAGAATGCCAGTAGTTCGACATGATGTCTCATTGTGATGACTGGGACATGTAAACACTGTTCTCTGAAAACTGTTGTCTCTGTGTCCAGAATCCACACCTTAGGAAATGGGGATACTAGATCTTTGGAGAGTAATAACCTCTTTTTATACATCTCTCATGGTTACATATAATTTTAACAAAATTATCAGACAAATTGCGCTGGCCCGGGCACCAAACCGATCCGTTTATATTTGGGCAGTGTACAGTCAAGAATACTTACAGACTATTTGCAGAACATAGCCAATCTATGATTAAGGATCACAATTCACCAAGACTGAACTCAGAAATTAGTGAATTATGATTGCTAGTAATTACAGGTGCTAGTGATTTAGTCACTAGCAGCCTACTGGCAGGATGGATTTGGTACCTTAAATTGTTGGTGATTAAATGGAGAGCATTGAAAGAGGCTGACTTACCACATGGAATAAATAAGCACTCTTGAAATCAGAAAGGTATTCTCAAAGATAAAATCTGGCATTCTTTTCATTCCACCTCTCAGATTTAAAGCAGGAATACATCAGTTATCTTTGAAAATCATCAGGTATTTTCTTTATTGAAATGTTCACAGAGTTGATTGTTAGTGCTCTTCTGAGGGTCTACAGAGTTCATGAATGCATTTCCATTTACTTAACTGAGTTTTAGTATATTTCTATGTGCTAGAAGATTTGCAAGGAGTATAGGGGAACTTATTATTTGCTGAGATCAATATGAGGATCAAATACAAGATTTGAAGAGTTGTGAATTTCCATGCTGTTCTCTGCAATTCATGTTTAGAACAAAGAGCTACTTGTCAGTGCAATTGAAAATGACATATTTTTTAGAAAGCTGCCTGTTGTCACTAGATGCTGATAAATACATTTTTGGCATGGTTGGAGGCATTAATATCCTAAATCAAATTGAAATTAATTTCTGAGCATTTCAAAGGCAGAACTGAATGAATTTTCTTTGATATTAATTTTTGGGATCCAAGTGGTAGATTTCACATCAATTGTCAAACCCATAATATTACTCTTGCCAACCCTTTCTAAGGTGAAACTTCATGTTAAACCAAAAATGAATGAAAATATTTCAAATACATACTCATCTTAAATTGCATTTTATCAAAACACCACTTGCCTTTTTAAACTGAAATGATTTGAACTACATTGTGTTGACAGTCCTCATTAATTGTTGTTTTCTCAAATGCATTGTTTTAGAATATTTTTTCTAATGCATTAGTTTCTATGCACAAATAATAATTTTCATACAGAAACTAGAAATAGTTTGAAATTAATTTCCTTTGAAATATGTTAATCAATCACAATTGAACCTAATTGTTAAACAATGAGATAAAAAAAGGAAAACAGTTCCAGAATTTTTTTTGCCTTTTTTTTCTTCAGATGCATTAACCAAGTGTTGTGAATGAAAAAAAAAAAAAGTCTTGCATGATAAAAATTGCAGTTGATATCTAGTAAGTTTGCTTTAAAAGACTTCTGAATTAACAAGTACACAGTCTTCAAGATATTTAAAATTTTACTTATGTTAACAGTTTTAGTTAAGGTAATAGCATTGTAATGATGCTATGATTGGAAGAGACCTTACAGATCATCTATTTCCAACCACCCTGCCATGGTCAATGACAGCTTCTACTAGACCAGGTTGCTGAAAGTCTAATCCAACATGACCCTGAACACTTCCAGGGATGGAGCATTCATCGCTTCTCTGGGCAACCCAGCACTGAGAAGTTAAAATCAGATATTGCTATTCTCCATTGCACTGACATAAAATTGTTGAAGTGCAAAATACGAAAAATTGGAAATTGGAAAATTCATTTAATTGTGGGATTTTTCTGTAACAGTTTATGTGCTTTTAAAAAATAATTTATACACTCATTATTTTTATTTGTAAATTTATATGATACTATTTATTTATGTAAGAAACAAAAAAACGTTTGTCTCATGGAAAATTTACAACCACTATCTTTTCTCACAGGTCTTTCTTTTTTTCCTTCACTTTCTCTTTTATATATCGAAACAGTAATTTTCATAAATTTACTCATTTCCAAAAGATATCTTTCTCAGCATGATAGAAGCATGGATTTTTCTTTGCCCTTTTTTCGGGAGACCTTCACATTTTAAAATACTTTGTCTGAGGTTTCTACCAAAAATAATCTTCATTGTATTGTAGGCAATTCATGAGACTTCTGGAGTGGTATCTACAGGCACCCATAAGGTGTCCTAGAGGATAGCTTATTAAGACAAGCAATAGACAGCCCTGCCAGGTGGAATGCATTGCGGGACCTGATGGTCATCAACAGCAGCGAGCTAATCGGTGACATCAAGACTGGAGGCAGCCTTGGCTGCAGTGATCATGCACTGTTAGAGTTTGCAGTCCTGAGGAAAAAGGGTCAGGTGAAGAGTAAAGTCAGGACCTGGAACTGTAGGAAAGGAAAACTTCCAGCTCTTCAAGGAGTTAGTTAATTGGACTCGTTGGGCAACTGCCATTAGGGACAAGGGAGCAGAACAAAAACTGACAGATGTTTAAGGACACTTTCCATAGAGTGTAAGAGCTCATGACCCCAAGTGCCAGAAATTGGGCAAGGAAAACAAGAAACTGGCATGGCAAATTTAGGAACTTCTGGTCAAGTTGTAGGTCAAGAAGCCAATGCACAGGCAATGGAAGCAGGGACAAGTATCCTGGGAAGAGTATAAGGGATGTTGGTGTGGTTGTATAGGGATGAAGTGAGGAAGGCCAAGATGAAGCTGGAGCTGAACTTGGCAAGGCAAGCAAAGAATAAGAAATGCTTTAATTGTGCATCAACCAGAAAAGAAAAGTCAAAGAAAGAGTACCAGTCCTGATAAGCAAGACTGACAAACTAGTAAAAATGGATGAGAAGAAGCTTGAGGTTCTCAACAACTTTTTTCCTGCAGTCTTAAATGGCAACCTCTCTTTCCACATCTCTCAAGTGGATGGATAGTAGAATGGGGACTGGTGGAGGAAAGTACCTTCCACTATAAGAGAGGAGCAGTCTTGTGATGACTTGAGAAATGTGAACATACAGAAGTCTGTAGGACCAGATGAGATGCATCCCAGATTCCTAAGGAAGTTGGCTGATGTACTTGCCAAGCCATTCTCCATGATATTTGAGGAATCGTGGCAATCAGGTGAAGTCCCAGGTGTCTGAAAAAAGGGAAAGCTTGTACCTGTCTTTAAAAGGCGTAAATCCTTCTTGGGAACTACTGGCCTGTCAGCCTCAACCCTGTGTCTGGGAAAATCAAAGAACAGATCATCCTGTTGTTAAGACACATCGAGGACAAGGAGGTGATTGAAGACAGCCAGCATGACTTCACCAAAGGTAAGTCCTGCCTAATCCACCTAGTGACTTTCTGCAATGGAGTGACAACATCAGTGGATAAAGGAAGAGCTATGGATAAAACTTATTGGGATTTATATAAGGTGTTTGACATGGTTCCCTACATCATGCTCTCCTCTAAATTAGAGAGCTATAGATTTGGTGAGTTGACTGTTCAGCAGATGAGGAATCAGCTGGGTGGTTGCATCCAGAGGGTAGTGGTCAATGACTCGATATACACAGAGAGATCAGTAACCAGTGGTCTCCTGTAGGGGTCTGTACTGGGGCCAGTACGGTTTAATTTCTTTTCTAGTGACAGACAATGGGATAGAGTGCATCCACAGCACGTTTGCAGACTACACCAAGCTATGGTGCAGCTGACACACCGGGAGAACGGAATGCCATCTAGGGGTACTTGGACAACAGATTTCTTGGACAACATTTCTGGGAATTGAGCCCATGGGAACATCATAACGTTTAACAAGGCTAAGTGCAAGATCCTGTGCCTGAACAGGGGAAACTCCAGATATGAGTACAGGCTAAGGATGAAAGGATTGAAAGCAGCCCTTACCAAGAAGGACTTGGGGCTACTGGTCAATGAAAACCTGGAAATGAGCAAACAGTGTGTACTTGCATTCTGGGCTTCATGAAAAGAAGCGTGACCAGCAGGTTGAAGGAAGTAATTCTCCCTCTTTACTCTTCTCTGGTGAGATTGCACCTGGACTATTGTAGCCAGCTCTGGGATTCTCAGTAAAAAACATGGACCTGTTGGAGCAGGCCCAGCAGAGGACTGCAAAACTGATTAGAGGGATGGAACTTCCTGTGGGGAAAAGTGGAGAGTTGGGGTTTTTCAGCTGCGAGAAGAGAAAACACTGAGGAGATTATATTGTGACCTTTCAGTATAAAAAAGGGGCCTCTTAAGCAAGAAGGGAAAAAACTTCTTAGCAGGGCATGTTACTACAGGACAAAGGATATTGATTTTAAAATAAAAGAGAGTTGATTTAGATTAGATATAAGGGAGATGTTTTTTCCTATGAGAGTGGTAAAACACTGGCACTGGTTGCCCAGAGAGGTAAATGTCTCATCGCTGGAAACATTCAAGGTCAAGTTAGCCACAGCTCTGAGCACCCTGATTTATTTGAATATGTCCTTGACCATGGCAGGTGTTTGGACGAGATGACCTTTAAAGGTCCCTTCCAACCCAAATTATTCTTTGAGCCTATGAAAAACATGTTTTTCAAAGACAGCATTCATTGCAATATGAAATTATGATATTTTTTAGGTCATGGTCGCCATAGTGTTGTCATAACATTTTTTGTTTCTAATATTTTAACATACCCAATACCTTTACCATAATAAGGCAATAAATCCAGGTAAACAGATGTGAGAACTGGAAGTAAAAGATGTAAAAGACAACATTTTTGTTAACAATATTATTTATGCCTTCTTCTTGTCTAGAAAATAAATAACAGCAGTAAGATATTATTCAATATCATAGTATTACTACTAGCAGCCAGATCTTCACCAATGCATCGTACTGTGATATTTTTGCTATTACTTACAGTCTAGGCAATGTTGATTTTAAAGGTAGTCTTTTCAGTTATCTCTTGTATAGTATGAAATCACTATATTCCTAATATTTGATTATGGCTATAGTTTACAATAATTTAAAAGCACCTTTTATTAGAGGAAATCTTTTTATTAATATTTTATTTAGAACAAACAATATTTCCTTTGTCATACAGAGATTTTACAGGTCAATTAAATTGTTGCACCATTCAAAGTAGTTGTATAATTATATGTATAAAAGTATGAAGTACAGGAAAAATATCTTGATGAAACTTTGCAATAATCAATTAGCTTCACAAAACTGTAGTGGAAAGTAAAATAAAGAAGCTGTAATGAACCTGTTCAATTGTCCTATGGGAATACACCCTTTTAGTGCTGTGTAAAATGCATAGTGGCTCAGACATCTGCATAGCTGCCAGTAAAGTCTGGAGTGCTTATGTGGAGTATAGTTTTAAAGGCATTAGTAATTCTGTAGCTTCGTTTAAAATTAGGAAGTTGACTTGCTAACTCCTAATTTTTTAATACAAAATTGACCTACTGTCACCTCATTGTATAAAGGAAAGCCAACAGAGTAAACTCTCTGATTTTCTCAAATATTTATTGGGGGAGTAATTACAAGGTTTTTTTAATATTAGCTAAAAGGTTAAGTATCCATACGTCATACCCATATAGTATTATTACATTTCTCTAGTACAATGCTTCTTATTTCATATTATCAAAAGGGTTTTTATTTTTATTTTGTCTGAAGGAGAGTAACATGGTGAAAAGTTAAATGAGTTAGCTTCCTCAGTTTCTCTGAATAAGTAGTACTGCATTGTCTCTCAGTGGAAGGAATTTAGATACTGTTAAAAATCAGCAGCTGAAGAAAGGCAAGATGTGGTCATGGTTGACTGAGGCTGTCTTAGACAACAATAGCTGTCTTCAAAGTACAGGGGAAACAGCTGAAAGTAGGAATGAACTTCAGAGAGGCAGAGGAGTGGTCAGACTTCATAATCAGTGTGAATACAAACCAGGAGATAAATGGAGTGTGCCAGGGCAAATGTTACTGCCACCTTATGAAGAGGAGAAGGAAGAGAAGAAGAAGCAGGACAAAATGCTTTTGGGAGAGAGGGGTGGTTTTAGCCAGAGGGTAGAGGTGCATGTGATGAAAACTGTGGAGCTGTATATGTTGACAGAAAATATTGTACTTCTACATGAGTTACTGAAAACTTGCTCTTTAGGACATCAAACCTACAGAAAAATCTCCCACATATATTTTTCATTATGGTGTCATAAAACATTCTGAGGAACCAAATCACTTCAATCTGTTGAAGCATACAAGAGTTCTTATCAATATTGAAAATTCTTAATAAATCTTTGGTTTTAGAAGATATAAGAGAAGATATAAGAAGATAAAAGTTTACCCCCTTGCTTATTCCTTTGCAGCTGCTCTTACATATAAAATCTGTTAGGGACAGGAATATGGAAGTCCATTAAACTTGGAAAAAATGTAGAAAAAGAGAAACATAAAATATTTAAGGAATTGAACCCCAAATTTCTAAAAGGTTTAATCTACTTAGCTCCACAAATGTTGTGGTGACTGAACCAACTACAGTAATGCCTGGGGGGCCACAAAGCCCAGATAAAGAGGAAACCTATTGGTGGGCCAGCTCCAAAGGTTAAACATCCCCCTGTGAGAAAGGTTTGTCCCGTTGAGTTCCTGTGACCTGATGTAGGTTCGGTCTGTCTGACTGACAGTGGACAGACACCCCTTGTATCCCCTAAAGAATGTGACCAGACCTGTCCCACCCTTCCCTTCTCCCTATAGGTTGTTGCTGTATCATACCCGCCTCCTTTTCTGTTCTCCTTTTACGTGTATCCTGAATGGAAGCTCGGTCTTTTGTGTTTGGACTCCTTCGGGAGTTTGGGAATAAACCCTTGGAATTCCGAGCGAGGGCCGCCTCGCTCATTGATCTCTGGCTATGCTTGGGCAATCCATAAGCTCGGGACGCGCGTGGCTCCGTGCACTCCATTGCACGGGCAAGGAAACTGGCTTGCGAGGCACAAAGGTGCCACAGAGTGCCCTCTCTCATATTGGGCACTTCTGGACAAGCAGCCGTCTCCTAGCCCAGCCAGCACCCCGGCATAATAATATACACAAACTTAAAGCTATCTAAGTAATTTCTTAAGTGAAGTGATTATCCTTTTTGTTGCTTCTAACTTAAAATTCCTGTATCTTATACTAATGCTCTAACGTTAGAGATGAGAAATCAATTTGTCATTTTTTATCTGAAAAACCCCAGCAATCCACGAATCTATGAGAATCTGTTGGTTTTTTTTTTTACATTAAATTGTATTGATACAGAGATTTAATAGTTTTCACTAAATTGCATTAATGTCAGGTGAAATGCTGTAGTTATATTCTCTATACCTCTCTCCAAAAGCTGTTGATGGAAGATAGTGTAGATCAAATTCTGCAGTGACTGCAGGGATTAAATAAGCATGTGCTTCAATTGTTTGCATTATATCCTAAGGTGATGGTTCCTGTGAGATGGTTGCTCTTCATTAATGACTTGAATGCTAACTCTTTATATCTTCACCCCTGCAATATCTCAATACCGTGTACTGCGCTGGTTGTATGGGAATACTTGACATACATTGAATGTTCACCCCTGGAAATTTAAATTTACGCATTGATATCAGTTTCTATGAATAGGAAACAGTTAAATTCTAGTTAATCAAATACTTTCTCAGGTGCTTTTATTTAAGGAAGTCCCAAAATTTTAACTTTGATTCATAAAAAATGCATAAGCATACTCTAAGTTATGATTTTATTTGAAAAAGCATCCCAGAATGAAAATACTGAATTAAATACAAAATACTAAATTAATTTTAATGCTGAAAAACCACTCAAGAGTTGACTGATAGATAAAACATATGAGCTTGCAGTATCAGCAGCAGGAGGCATGTCCCAGTTGAACTGAATTATAGGTATAGGTTTTCTAATGAGGGCTGCTGTCCAGTAGGAGCTGAACTCTGACTCTTTTTAGACATGGATAACAATAGTAACATTTTATAGAAGTACATTAAGAACACTTATTTATGGTTTTAACTATAAGCACATAGCTTATGGTCAGTACCCATTCTAACACAGAATCAAGAGCTTGTCACAAGGCAAATGAGCCTTAATTTCATCCCTGAAATGATTCATAAAAATATACTCAGTCAGAGATGGTTTGTAACATATAAAAGTCTGCAATTTTTTTGAAAGCTAGGATTTTTTAATTTATTGGTGGATACCTTATGAAGTAGGAAGTGGAAAGTTTATAATATCTCTACCACATGGAGCTCTCGACTATATGTTCTCCCTTGCTATGTAAAAGAATAAGTGAATCCTAACATACACTAAAAAACAGGAGGATGAGAATGTGTTTTGAATGTCTTGTTCTAAAAACTGGAGTAGCAATCTATTTTGTTATACTGGAAATTTTCAATAGGAATTGATGAAGTTTCCCAGTGTGTTTCAGCATTTTGGAGTCCTCTTGGGACCTACAATGAATCTAGGTCCTGTATTTTAACATACCATAAACACATAAATAAGCATATAACAACAGTATTTCTCCTTAAATTTCTAGGTAGGGTCATATCCAAATTGTATTTACTTCCTTTACTTTGTTTAAACTGCAGAATATAAGGTTAGTGTTTTACCACTGATTTTGTGTTGAAATATCGCTGTTGATGCAAACTGTTGTAGAAAGAAGTAGAGAAAGTTTAAGCAGGGATAGCAAGTCTATTTCGTTGCATGAGAAAAGCAGAAAATAATTATTAATTATTTAACCAAAATGCATAATTAATTGAAAAAATAGTCCTGCTATGTTTTACAAGATAGACATGCAACGAGACTAGGACGGGATATCAGTGGACAGCAAGTTGTTTATGTGGCCGAGCAAGGCCAATGATACCCGGGAGTGCATTAGGAAGAGCATTGCCAGCAGGTCAAGGGAGGTGATCCTGCCCCTGTACTCAGCCCTAGTGAGGCCCATCTGGAGTGCTCACAAGGAACACATGGAGCTCCTGGAGTGTGTCCAGCAGAAAGCGGAAAAGATGATTAAGGGACTGGCGCATCTCTCCTGTAAGGAAAGGCTGAAAGAGTTGGGCCTGTTTGGACTTGAGAAGAAATAAGAAAGGAGACCTCATCAAGGTCTGTGAGTATCTGTAGTGAGGGTGCCAAGAGGGTGGAGCCATGCTCTGCTCAGTGATGTCAAGCAATAAGACGAGGCAATTGTCAGAAACTGATGCACAGGAAGTTCCCACCTGAACATGAAGAGGAACTTCTTTACCTTGCAGTGACCAAGCACTGGAACAGATTTCTCAGAGAGCGTGTGGAGTCTCCCTCACTGGCGATATTCAAGGACTGCTGGATGCAATCCTGTGCAATGTGCTCTGGGATGAACCCGCTTCAGCAGGAAAGTTGGACCAGATGACCCACTGTTGTCCCTTCCAACATCACACATTCTGTGATTCTGGGATTCATAAATTCGCCTGATACAGGTAAGTGCCCTTATCTTCTGAGTGTGTAGAAGAGAGTGGAAACTATGATGCCCCAGTTGTGTAATTCTTCCCATGCAGTTGTCAGGCTCTGCAAAATCTTTTGCTCCCAGAAGAGGAGTTTAAAACACAGTATAATGCTACGTAAAATTTTAAAAAGTGTTTAACAAGAACATAGAGTTTTAAATGAAAGTATATGCTTCAGTGATTTTGAGATTTCTTTAGATATTTATTAGCAGTTCATTGTTGAGTACCCTTTTTAGTTAATAAAAAAAGTTTAAAGAAATGGTTTTATAACCCAAAATTTAAACCTACACATTTAAAATACTATGACTCTATTTATAATACTTTAATAAACTTCATATGGGTCATAAACTCGTCTATATATTGCCATCTTTTACATAGTGAAATATGTCATTTAGACAAAACCAGTTGTTCTGTAATTCTCTATTTTTTAAAATCAAATTACCTGGGGAAAATTGATTCAACCCACAAGAATAATAACGCTAAACTAGAAAGAAATAGCTGCAGAAATGTTTGGATCTCACCCATCCTTGCAACACTTGTTTGTACAAGTATAAGAATGTTTATACTTACTTCTTGAGCATAAAATTAGTGACACATGCCTGATGTAAGTGAACTACATTTTAATAAAATCTAAAGGAACTAAACCCAGTATATCACAAAAGTGAAATTTAAAATTAATTTCATTTTTTAAAATCAAGACTTTGAAAAATCATATTAAATGCAACCTGCACGCACTGCAGATTGGATATATCAATTTGTCCTGCATACACTATTGGAAACAGTAGCCTTTTAAATGTTTATTTTTCAAGGAAAGAGGGATTCTTCATGAACTGAATTTTCCAATGAATTAATCATCCAGCTGCCTTAGTAAATGTTCGAATTTATAGGTGCAAATTGTTCTCCATGATAGCTTCTAAATCTTTGACTTTCTTGAGAATTTTAGCTTTTGTAAAAGAGTTGAACACATAGGGCCCTGGCTGCCTGAGTTCTTCCTCCATATTTTTATTTTACAAGGTCTTTCCTCTAGCAAGACAAGTGCATACACAAACAAGATCAGTAAGCACTGGTGAGGTATTATTTGAAGGAATTATTTTGGTTTTCAGGGAGTCTAAACCTCAGGACACATCTCTGCTCCATTTAGTGGTTTGGAAGTGCCCTTACTGCAGATTTTCTTTATTCACTTGGTCTATCTCACTTGCTGACACATTTGAGGGTTTCCTTTCTAGAAAGACATATTCTATTTGTAGTTTATTACTCATTCAAATTATCCAGAGGGCTCAGTTACAGACTACGCTGTAGTCTGTTCGAGCAGTAAGGTATCAGAGATCCAGATGTCCAAGAGAACTGTCATTAGGAATGAAAACTATCAGATAGTACACCACAGAAGTCAAATATCCAGTTTAAGATATGTTGTTACCACAGTTATCAGAGTCCTTCCTGATACCATGGAACTTGCACAGGGGGAGTTATTCCTGTTCTAGGGTCTTGCAGAGTCCTAAGAATATAAAAACATAAGAAAGAGGTAAGATTCTCTGTGACAAGCTTAATGAATTCATTGATATCAATGCTCAGTTCAATGTATTCTAAAAATAATTTTCTTTCTAAAAATAATTTAATTTTTTTAGGGAAAAGAGAGACTTAACCATCTCTCTGTGGTCTGCAGTGAGCCTGGACAATAGAGAAATGTCTAATGACATCTGCTTTTTAGAATACTCGTGTAAACATTTTCCGCCATGACTGGCAGAAAAATTTGGTGCCATTTTCTTTTGCCTGATAAGTTGTAAGTGCTGTAAGTCTTATGGAAATTCTGTTCAAGCATATTTGACAGCACTTCCATTTCCGCATTCTATCAACCGTCCTCCCTTCTGACCTTCTTTCGTATGGATTCTAAATGCTTTTTTTTTTCCTGAGCATGTATGCTGTGCCTCCCTCAAGGTACAGTTAGAAAGAGAAAAAGCTTAAAAAAAATGTCAACTACAAAGGAGCTTACAACACAGATCTGTCCATCAAATCTAATTTAGATTTCTCTCCTTGCATTAACCAAGTTGTAGCTGATAAACTTATAACCCCTGTTGCTACTGCAACAGCTTAACAAAATGATGGCTGTGAACTGAATTCTTTATTCACATTTGCAAGCATAATGTTGAGTAAACTTCCCCCAATCAGTAGCATTCCATTAGTGCAAATAAGGAGTCTGTTATTATGCAGTCATTTGGGGGAGAGGGATGGGAAGGGGACCCATATCGCAGCATTGTGGGATGAACTTGGATTTAATTAGCCGACTCTAGAGCATTTATAATTTAAAGCTTCTATATTCTATAACCTTCCTTGTCACTTCCTATTTTCTGAACCCTTCCAGTCCAAGCAGCATCTTATTTCAAGCTCTGCAATACACATCCTGATGGTGGTGCTGTACATGGCTGTTGTGTCCAAATCCTAATAATTTATTTGACTGAGTAAAATTTTAGCAGATGTATTGAAGGTGCTTTATCAAAAGGATTTAATGAGGTGTGTGAAAGTGTCCTGCAGTTTCCTTTCTGTCATCTATGAAAAACTAAACCAGCATTCTGTTGCCAGTGTTTTATCTGATGAGACAACTATTGGGATCCTACTCAATTAATCAAGTGGTTTTGATATTTGATACAGGGTAGGCAATGGAAACATTTGTGTCTTGAATATTTTATTTTCCTGGGATGGCTGGCTTCCAAATGCCTGGGAGAAAGCTGACAAAACGTTTGTGTTGAATGCTTGGCTTTGTTTTAAAATGCATCTTGCCTATTCAACAGGTATTGTAAAATATAATGACAGCATTTTTAATAATTTCCATAATGTTTGGTAATCTTCTTTATTGTTGTCTGGTTTTTGATCTGATATTTTCCCTCTTCTACTTCGTCTCTCTACACTTTACTATTTGCTTATCTGCCTGTGTTTGGCATGAAAACTGTTTTCCTCCTGCTGATCTTGAACATGTCTTTACCTGGTTCTTCTGAAAGCTTCAGCTTCTCTCCTCAGGAAAATTGGTAGCTTATTTCACTCCTAGCTGGTGTTTCAGATGTGAACAGTTCCGTTTACAGATTCCTGCTAAGTTACAGGAATCTCCTTAGATATGTCTCTGTTCTAAGTTAAAATAAACCTTCTCTGGCCAGTAGTGCTAAAAGACTTATAAAAATATGGATTTTGGCTCAAATCCATTACTTCAGCATATTTTACTATTAAACCTCTTACTAACTTTCATGACAGCACTGTTATTAAATGCATCTGAAAGCCCATTCACAATACCTAAAATTCACTTCAATGATTAATATGTAGTTTCTGGCCATTTTGCCCAGTATTTATTTATTTATTTTTCTATATAATTAGTAATACATCCCTTGCAATTATCTGTAATAGAAATTTCTCTCATAGCTGCTCATTGCATTCTTGGGTTTATTATGACAATGAACATACATATTCATCTATTGCATTTCCTTATCACCTACTCATATTAGTCTGTAACCTGAAGGACTCACACTGTAGTGCTTTTAAAATTTCTTTTTTTTTTTAAATGGATGTTGATTAATAGCTGTTCATTCACCTTTTTTTCTTCTTTTTGCTTTTAACACTAGTTCAGTGCAAGCAGTTTTAAATCTACAGAGAAATGATTCAAATACAACTAGTTCGGTTTTCTTGGTTCCTAAGAAAAAATGTTGAGGAAACTTCCCTGTCTGACCATTCAGGAGCCACTCTGGCAATTTACATTCCCACTACCAGACTTTCAGAGCTGGGACTGAGGCCTCTGTGTAGCTGGCAGCTTCTGCGGTCTGGCAGGTGCCTGGTTGGACTCCCTACATGCCCCACTCTCACAGAGTCAGCCGCAGGTTTCCCTTATCAGAATCCCAGATGCCTGGTTCCATAAAGGCATTTCTTCCCAGCACAGTAACACAGAAACACCTGGGCCTCGTGCCTCGGAGGAGGGATCCCGAACAAAGGAATCCCATGGCTTTTTATACCCTTACAGTCTGTGTGCGAAGGTCTCAAGGTCTCTCTCTTCCAGTTGAGTCCTTGGCTCCTGCTGTCTCTGCATGTCCTGTTCCCTGGCCAGTCCCAGGTCCCCAGGCCCTTTGTTATGCAGAGGGTCAGCGGGTCACGGCCTCTTGCCTTGGGCTCAGGCTCCTGCCAGCCCAGAGCTCAACCTGCGGCTTACTCTGCAGTGTGCTCATGGAGCTACCTGCACCAAAGGTATTCCTCAACACAAAGAAATAAATGTGGCTGTAAATAAATTTTGATCAAGTCTGAACATCCTAAAGGACTTTTTTTAAAAGTTTTTAAAATTGTTTTGGCTTGCTTTTTTTTTTTTTTAAAATATGAAATTTTCCCAATAGACAGGAAGATTCGTAATCTGCTCTGTGGCACATGATTCTATCTCCATATGGGAGTAGGTCTTCATGAATATGTTAAGGTCACTCATAGAAATGAAGAGAACCATCGTAAGTGAACACAAATGGTGTTATTAACTTTGCAATATACAAACATTAATTTCATATTCTTTCTTGTTTTGTATTCAGCTTTTCTAGTCTTCATTTCAATAGAGAAATGTGAGAATTGTTCATGTTCTTTCAGAGAGGCTCTAAAAATTAACTTGCAAGGTTTTTCATGTTCCACTTATTTAATAGAATCTGGTGTTTGTCATCTAGTGATCTAGTGATCCCAAACTCTTATTTTTTAAAAGAAATTATATCTCACTTTTGCTATCATAATGCCAAAATTAAGGAAACCTCAGGTTTGATCATTGTAAGAATTATATAGGGAATATATGCATGCAAAAAGTCCTTAAACCTTAAGGGAAGAAACTTTCAGCTGTTTAAGGAAACAATGGATGAGACCACCTGAAAAGCTGCCCTACAGGATAAAGGAGGAGAGGAGACCTTGGAGCTGCTTAACGACTTTTTTTGTACAACACAGGAACTCTTGACTCCCATGTACAAAAAAATCAGTCATGGATGGCAGGAAATGAGCACAGCTCCCTCCCTGGTCAAACAGGAACAGAGGAGGGAAATGTGTAGGCAGTGGAACTACAGACATGTGTCCTTGGAGAATATAGTAATACTGTTCGAGGGTGTAGTTTGAGGGTGTTTGACGGACCGCACAAAAAGAGATATACTTGGCAAGGGATGTGAACTATAAGAATATCTTCTACAGGTGTGTTATTCAGAAAAGGAACACAAACTACATTGTACTTTCTCTGATAAAGGGGATGGTGTATCTGGTGACACTGACATGAAAAAGACTGAGGTACTCATCAATTCCTTTGCCTCAGTTTTCACTGTCTGCCTAACCCCTAAATCTCAGCTCAGTGGCTGAAGAATGAAGAAGTAGGACATCAGGTCTGAGACCACTTCAGGAACCTGGATATATGCAAGTCAATGAGAGGGGTCACAGTGAGGTATGTTTCCGAATCCTGAGGGATCTGGCAGATATAGTTGCTAAGGTGCTCCCCATCCTATTTGAAAAATTATGGCAGTCTGGCAAAGTTACCCATGAACCAAAAGGTCATTTTAAAGACCCTTTCCAACCCACACCATTCCAAGATTCATTCTTTGATTCTATAGTTCTTCAAGATGTTGATCCCATGAAGACATGCAGACAGAACCTTAAGAGCATGCCAGTGAAAATTATTTTATTATTTTCTTCTGTCAAGATTTTTTCATCCTTTCCTGTGCGCTCAGTATAATTAACAAGTGAGAATCTGCCCACGCTACACCAGCAGAGAACAGAATAACACAGCTTTAAAATAATTTCAACACCTGACTCTTCTATAATAAAGAAGACCAAATGACAAAATTTTGCAATCCATTCTCAAACCTCAGCCAATTAATTTACATAAATTAAATTAACAAGTCTTAAAAAAGCATACTCTTCCACAGCTCTTGGTAGGTGTCAGTCTCGTAATGTAATATAAAAACAGACTTGGGTCATTAATTTCAAGAAGTGATAAATCATACTCAGGAGCTGTGTCACTAACAACCACCATTTACTAAACTTTAAAAAAACCCCCCCTTTTTTTTTTTTTTCTACAAGGGGTGGAACATAAATTCCTTCAAATAGCTATGAAGTGCTCTGGGTAATGATGAGTTGCCTGAGTTCCAGAGGGAATGTGTGATATTGCAATCTGTATATTTTCTTTTGTGGGGAAAAAAAAGCCCTAAAAAACATGTTCTAATGGAAAAAGTGTTTGTTCTCACACACTGCTTTCAGTATTCTTAACAAAATGAGGGCAGCTAAGTATATAGCTGGTGAACAGAAAAGGAAAAGAAAGTAGGCCTTTGTAGCAGTGAAATACATACACAGAAGTTAATTGATAGAGACTACATTTATCAATTACTATACAACCTGCCAGCTATTATCTTTCTTCTGTCTAAGAAGTTTTGTTGTATTCTGTGAAGGACAAAGAATACATTAAGACAACTGGAAGGATGGATGGGCTGAATGTGTTACTGTCTATATTGCACAATTTCAGGTGTCATATGCGTACTGAGAATTTTTTTCTATCTCCAGGTTAGTTCAGGCAGATACTGTTTGCTGTTTCTGCTCTGAAAGTACTGTACTAGTTTTCAACCTTCCCATTTTTCTTGTAGTTAGAAGGAGTGGAATGATCCAAAAACTTTATACAACTTTAAGGATGGTAAAGGTGTGCTTAAACACCTTACAGTTACTTAATAAAGTACTTGATTTTCATTTACAGTGAAGTTTTTAATTGTCAGAGATGTGTAAGGTATCTTCAGTGTGAGATACAGATTCACAGGTTTCTCTTAATTGACTAATGTGAATTTCAGATAAAATTGTACTTTCTGCTCTGCAAATGACAAAGTCCAAAATAATATTGGTTCCAATTCAGAAAGAAAGTGACATTTTGACTTCTCCAAATATTTAGACTTGGATTTAAAAAGTGAAGAAGTTTATTGGAAAATTTTATTTGCATATAGCTAACATTAAAAACTCTTTAGCACAGTTTCCATCCTATCTTTCTTTACTCATGTATCAGCACTGATGGCAATCAGTACACAGCTGCTGTCTGTAAGTAAATTTGAGAAGCTCCTAGCAAATTCATACATGAATTTGGGTAGTCTGTTCCTGAGTTCACTGAAAAAGCAAAGCTTCTTCTAGAGAAGGAAAATAAGTTCTAGCAGTCTACAGGATCATAACAGTGATAGATAAGATTTTGAGACACTCTTCCACTATAAATGCAATATTGCACTCCCAGCAGAATCCACGGAGGACTATCATGTGTCTGTGGTCTGCACATCTCTAAGTGTGCATCATCTCTATCATAAACGAAGGCCTCCAAAACAAAATGACAAAGTAGAAAATGCCAGGACAATGTTATTAATTTGCTTTTGAAAAATAATATTACTTTTCATGATCAAATGAATTTTTCAATTGGTTATGATATTACATAAATTCTAAACCTTGTGTAATTATCAGAAACAAGATACCTGCCCTTCATGGAGGGCTAAAAATATATAACTTGTTGGCCCTTACTGCATAGATTACCACATGCAATGACCCTCCACTTTCTTGTAAGCATAAACTTTCTTGTAAGCATAAACTCAGAAAACTGACAGCTTGGGTTTGCCCACAAAAAACACTAAAGAACCTCACACAAATAATCACCAGTCAGGAAGAAATTGCAGCCTAAGCTGCTGCAGAAGTTCTTTTAAAAGCAGAAGTAGTGGCTATCGCCTGGTACGTGGGATGCACACATCAAACATATGGATTTGAATCTGCTAAAGGAGAGGCAGGTTGCTGAGAAGTTGGTAAACCTCGCCAAGAGGTGTCTTCTGCTGCCTACCCCCATCACACTCTTGGCTCTGCTCAGGTCTCCTCTGATCATCAGAATGAACATGGCATTGAGCTTCCCACCAGGGCCTGGGATTCTCTGGAGCTTTGAGTGCTTTTTGCTAGTGAATTTTCTGGCAGAAGATGAAGGCTGTAAGAGGATGGAAGGGAAATCAGCATGCTATGGCAGCAGATTGGAGAAAAGCTAAGCCTGAGCTTGGTGTGTAGCGTTAAGGGTAAAATGGACTGTATAATCTAATACATTTGATCTTACTGAATGGAGCAGAAAGTAAACACTCTTTACCCTTACCTCTTATCTTCCTATTATCATTACTAAAATCTGACATTTACAGTGCCAGATGCCAAAAATTCTCACCAATGTAATTTGGCAGGCAGAGCTTACCAACAGCCTTCTGATGTTCCTGCTTTTATCATGTAAATGTGCTACTACTGTTCTGTTGAGCAGCAGTGTAGTGGTGGCTTCTGTAATAATTTATTTTTGTGCCTCTTGAAACTGTGTCTTTTTATGTCTAACTTCATGTTTTACAGAATGGTTCCATCTTTAAGGTTTTTTTTAAAGATGCAATATTAAATACAGTATGTTTCCTTGTTTAGTAAAATCTATGGGTTCTTTATTCTGGCCTGCTTTTTTTTCCTCCCTTCTGCTACTTTGTGGTGGAAGTGATGGCAGCTGTTAAAACTGCTTTTCTATTTATGACTTATGTAGAGAAAAAAAAAAGCTGCATTAGGAAAAGATGCCTAGATTTTGCATTTCCCTGCTATGCAGTACAATAAACTAACTAGCTAGCTAGCTTGATAGTTCATACTATTGCATTATGCAGTACTTGGTGAAAAATGAAAAATATTTGTACTTGCTCTTTACCCGATGTTGTATATATTGCAAAACAACAACCATTTTGTATTTTATATTTATTTTCCCCTCCTCCCGATCCCCCCTTTGGAAAACCTGCATTGACAACAATAATTTTTCTTGATTATTTTGTGTCCCATGAACATTTATTGGCATGGTTGTAATTTCATTTATATTTTTATGTCCAGCTTACACTAGTGGAAGATGCATTGTTGAACTTGTTTTTAGTTAAACCTATTAAATCTAACCCATGAGCTTGAGAGGGTTGATTAATTTAAAAAAAAAAAAAAATGCATGCAGGAATTAAAAAGTTAATTATCCAAAAGGATTGATAGATGCTCCTGTGAGATGAAGTAAAAAAGAATGTATTTAATAAAAATTATGCATCAGAACTTTAAATGCTACACCAGGTTTTCAGAAAATAGATATTTTGTATACTGTGTCTTAATTTCCCGAGTAGAATTTTTGTGGATGTTTATAGCGCATCTTGAGTAATATCCAAGGTCAGTGTTATTCACTTTAGTCATCCCTTGCAACAAAGTTCATAAACAGTTACACAGCAAACAGTCCCGAGTGATACTGAAACTGATCTGGTTTCTTCTGGCTATTTCTGTTCTCTAATAAAGGCATTCAAAACATAGGGAGCAAAACATGCTGATACATGGGCTAGAAAAGACCTGTCACATAAACGACAAACACGTTTGAAGGACCCCATGCTTAGGATTATCTGCCTTATGTTGATGAATATCCAGGTCTTAGTAGCCTTTAGTGAAGCTACTAGAAAGTGCAATTAGGCAGGAGCAGTCAGTGTTTTTCCTAGCTTGTGCTGTGCTGCATGAGCACGTGAAACAATTCTGACTCCCAAAGGGAACAGCAAGTGAGCAGGAAAGGCTTTCTCCCAGACGCATTATCAGGGGAATCTGCTTTGTGTGCTATTTTGTATCTGCCATGGGAGGAAAGGGCTGGTGCTGTGGTGCTGCAAAATGCAGGCTTTCTATTAAGACTTAAAATAATCCTTTTACTTTGTCTTCCTTCTGCAGCCTGATCATATAAACAACTACTGAGAGTGTGGTAGTGTAGTCACCTCTGCGTAATCACAGACCCTTCAAGCAAGAAAAGAAAGAAATCCATACTCCTAAATTGTCTTTTCAAAAGTGCTGGAGCAAATGGTCTAAAGAGAAACAAGAAATGGTAAAGCAAGGATGGCTGTGAAATCACATCCTTATGAGCCCAGAAAACAGAAGTACAAAAATAAATTGTCAATAATAAATAATTAACTCTGTTGCTACTTCCATATTAAAACAGAACGCACCATGGTCACAGCCGTGGATATGTCTGTTATTGCTTTGTCTGAGAACCTAGAGTAATAATGAAAATGGTAAGCAGTCACTGTATCTACTCTTTTCACAATGCATCTTCATCTCTTTTAAGCCTCCTAATGCAAGGTTGCCTTTAAAACAATTTCAATAGCAACTGAAGATTCTCTCTGTCTTAGTGCAAGATTTCTGTATGGCTTGATTATGTCTTTAGTACAGATCAGCATCTCAGGCTTTCATAAATGTCTGTCTCTGTACTGATGAATCTTACCCGTCAAAACTGCACTAAGCACCCAATAGTAAGCAAAAGCATAAAATTTAAAGTATTCTTGGCCTGAGCACTCAATGAAGCTGTATCAGTGTGTTTGAAAGACAGCCTTGTTTCTTCACAGTTCAAATACATGTGAAGCTGATTCACCTCAAGATCTGGGCCAGTCCCTAAATACAACTTATCTGAAATTATAAATTGCTTTGCTGCTAACAATACAATGCAGAAGTTTCAAGGTTTGGGTGGATCAAAGCCTGTCCGGTCAGTGAAGCTTCGCTTAAAATCTCTCTCTGTCTCAATTATTTTGGTTCCATTTTCCCCGTCTGTACCCATCATTCTGCACTTACTTTTAAGTCATCACTGGTGAAAACACAGAAGTGGAGCCTCTTTTCAGACACGTTTAACCTGTGTACAAGTATGTGCTTTATAGAGAACCCCTTTTATTTCATATGACGCTGGCTATAGCAGCCAGACATCTTTTCTCTTTTTGTCCATGATTTTTTTTTATGGTGAAGAAAAAAAAAATACAGAGAAGGAGAATGTGGAGAATGGGAGCATATGTTGAAAAAAATTGATTTTTACCTCCATGAATTGCTCCCCAATGAGAACGACTATTTTCTTCCCCCATTATGTAAGGATACCATCAGTAACCTAGTTATACTTCCTTTTATATCCGAATTTTGAATTGCTTGCTCTCTCAGCCTCCCCCTCTCCCCTATTTAAGTTTTTGTTTTACGGACCTAGAACCATTACTTAGTTAATATCTAAGCAGTCCTGCTTAGGTGGAATGTAGGGCAAAGTTTTCCTGGTGTCTTTTCATCCCTAGGCTTGTATTTTGTAGTGAGAAGAGCAAGAGAAAGAAGAGCCTAAGAAAAGTGACAGCAGAAAAACTGAACCGAAAAAAAAAAGGGGGAGTAGATTCAAAGATTGAAGAACTGTAAGAGAAAACAAGCCATTATTGTGAAAAAACTGCATAAAACAGAGAGAGGAAAGTGAAACTAAAGTTAGGACAGAAAGCACATAAATTATTCTGCTGTTTACACACACTCCACCATAAATTTTTTTAGTGCAATTTTTTCCATCTATAGAAAACTTTCTTAGAATCAGTGAAAATAGGATAGTTACTGGCATGTTTTGAAAATATTACTTCTGGCTTGGGGTACAAATGAAATTATATCCTTCGGAGTTTTTTAGAAAGAGGACATCAAATCTTTGTTCATGTAGACTATCATAATTCTATTGACTATGCTGATACCTACCTGTGAAAACCTAATATTAAATTTTTACCGTGGCATGTTTAGAAGTTTTATGAGAAATTACTTTTATTTATCTTTTTCTGTAGGTCATCTTTTGTCTCAGATGAGGCTACATTTATCCACTAAATAACTTTTCAAATTTAAAAATAGATTTTAGACATCTTCACATACACAAAGGAAATATTTTCATTTATCTGCAGACTGGTTAATTTTACGGGGAAAAATAATGTGCTTGGTGAGGTAGGAGACTTTTCTTAAGCTTTCTGCAAATACACTCTCTTGCATGTGTAAAATAGGCAAGAAAATCCTTTGTATATGCAGTGGGCTGATTAGCCAGTTGTTTCAGCAAAAACAAAACCCACATTTGTTCATACACTTTTACACAAGTTAAAAAAATTTCCTATTTATTTTGACCGTGATTTTGCACAGCTACTATCACTCTAATTGAATCACAGGAGTGTGTTGGAATTTGCCTTGAGCACATTTGGCACAAGAGCTCCTGAAAATTAGTTACATTGCACTTCTAGCACAAAAACCAGAAACCTTTTTTCGTGTCAGAAGCACAGTATGACTAACTTCTCAATAACAGGTGTGGGAAATTTTACCAAATTTTTTAGATCTTTTGGAAGGTTCAATTTGAATTTGATTTGCAGAGACGTGCAAAGCCTCACAGCAAAGCCTTTTGCTTTTTCCAATCAATTCACTTTCCATAAAAAGAATTATCAAATTTTATGAGCATAACCTCAAAATACTCCATATCTCTTTGCTAATTCTAAAGACAAGCACTGATTCATGGTAAAGTCTTGACAGAACAAAAAAAGTTCACTCCGTAATTCTTAATCTAAAGAGTTTTTCACTGTTCCATTCAGAATAGAAATAGATATTGTTCTGGTAAAGAGATCTCTTTATTTTCCAGGAGCAAGAATGACAATGCCAACCACTATTTCTTACTGTTTGTTCAAAAAATGTAAGCAACAAATTTCTGTCTTTTCCTAAATCAGACAGATAGTCCAGTGTTATTTTATTTATGCTACATCTGAAAAACATAAATAAAATGTTTTATAGGTATGTGATATGAATGCAAAATAGAATTTTTAATACTGTGGAACTCACACAGTGACCATCGTTTATATTCAGGTTTGAAGTTTCTATATAAAATATAGAATTCAGATTTGTAGTTTTAGGTATTGGTTTATGAAAGCTGGAATGTAATGAAGGGCTGTTACAGAGCCAGACACTAACAATGGATTCATTTTTCCTTTAAATGCAATCTAGTGCAGGGCTATCTTGTGCTTCCAGTGTCTGTGCTTACAGAAACCAATTGAAGACTGAGACTGCATTGTGTCATGAGATTGCACTTCACTCTGCTTTGGGCCATTTTAGACTCACTTATAAATGTGAAAAAAAAGAAAAAAGAAAAAAAGAAAAAGAAGTGTGATATATACAATATAAATCATGCTGGTAAGCAAAATAGAGGCCAAGCTGGTAATATCAGGTGAATAGAATTCTTTCTGAATAATTTTTGTCTCCTAATAATAGATAACTTTATTTGCAGTAATTTATTCTGCGTTAATTAGATTTGTATACTAGTTCCCTGGCCTGAAGAAATTAAAAACCCCTCTGTTTTAAAATGGTCCAGATTTTAAATTAATCTACATTTAAAAGTAGTATACTTAGAAGTAGCTTGACTTGAATTCTGTCAAAGCTTTGAATCACTCATCATTCTTAACTACGCTCTTTTGCTCCTAGTATATTCTCCTTGTCCAAATTGGGTGAGATGAGAAATATGCATCAGTTGAAAAAATATGATACTTGTCATGTTATCCAAAATATTACTGTTTACTGTACTACACCAGTGTCTTCCTTTAAACATAAGGCAAAATTCATTTCTATGGGATCTTGGGAGTTATGCTGAAAAGTTAGTGTCATACTTGTATGATAAATATCTAAAAAGCATTTAATGTAGAGAGACAACAATTATCATTCTAGCTACAACCACAATCAGAAAAAGAAAAGACTACTTAAGATGCCTAAGACACATTTACCTGTGAGATCAGAGCAATTTAAAATCTCTCATGTAATAATTTCTGCTTTATTGTCTATGGAACATTTTAATAAAATGTGAAATGAAATTAAATAGAATCATCTCCCATAATAGCTTCCTATCATATGGTAACAACCTGCCTGCTTACTACTGTCTAATCAGTTACTGAACCTTGTGCTGCACTTTTATGGTGCTTCCCTGCTGGGTCTATTGCCCACTTAGGAATATGAAATCATGTTATGTTTTTTTATTGCTCTCAGGCAGCCTACCTCCCTTTCCTCCAGTAGACTGTTTTGCACAGTATCACAGCAATATCACATCAGGTCTCTGAAGAACAAGCTCTTATTCTCTTTTTTAGCATCTCTTCATTTGATCTAAGATACTTTGTACAAGTTCTTGCTTTTCTTTATAGTGTTTTTCTATATGCTGCAAAAATACTTTGGCTGCCCAAACTGTTTGAAAGAAGGCATTGAATTTGAAACAGAACAGGGTAAATTCTGCGCTTCAGGGGTAGTGCTCTGTATCAATCCTTCCAAGGCAAGTCCATGGCCTTGGGGATGACTTTGTCCAAGACTTCTAGATTCCTGGCTGCATAGAAAAAAGAGAAAACAACTTCCAACTAAGCTGAAAGTGTACAAAACAACTTCCTAAGTTTCCACAAGAGTAGTCTTTCTTTCAGTCACCGTACATATGCTCACACATTTAACACAGAGAAGAATTAATGATATTTCATTTTTTAAAAACTACCATTTTTCATTAAATTTTACCAGCATTGAAGAATATGCTGGAACTGTTTGATTTAGTGGAAACTTACAATATTGTGATTCAACAGTTAATTTTTAAGTTCAGGAAAACAGTTCAATAGCTTAATTTCTGTTCAGTGTTGTGTGGATACTGTTTATATATTATTTCCTATTTCTGTGGCTTAGTTGCACATCTGTAAAATATTCCTTTCCTTGTTGATTGTAAGTTCTGAAAGAACTAAATTGTTGCAACCAAAAGACAAAGGTATATAAAAAAAGGTGATTTCAGGTGGGAAACTCATAATAGCTGAAGTTTCAGAACACTTTGAATCATTATAGCTATGGCCTCATGTTTTCTTTTTTAGTGCCTTTGGGGATTTTCCTCCTAAGTTGGACTTTTTCATAGTTGTAACCTCACAAAATTTTCTTCTATTTGTCAGAAGACAAGTAACTGAATAACACAGGAAATACAATTCCTCCTTGTTTTAAAAGAAACTGTAGGAGATTGCACATATAGACTATATTTCATTACCTAAAAGCTGAGCAAAAACTATACCTCTGACATTGTGATATCTGACTTCTCTGAGTGTATATTTTAAGGTATTCTAACACTTGAGGTCTTAACTCATGTTTCAGTCTATTACTGTAAACCTAGAACAGGGAACAAGGTTTTGATCAGTCTTTTTTTCTATCAGAAGAGTAATCCTGATCAATATCAGAGAAAATGTCTCAGCAAAATTAAAATTAAAAATTGGAAATGTAGGTTTTGACGGTTATTTTCATTCTTTGATAAGTAACTCCTATTATTTTGAAAATATAGCTCCTTAAAATGTGAAATATTTGTGTTTAATATCAGCAAAACAAGAGAAAACAAGCCTTGTTAGTTGATATTGCAAGAAAGAATATTATGTCTTAAACAAAATTTGACAAATATGTCGGGCAGAAATAATCTTTGTTAGCAAACTGATCATGTAAATTTTTTCATCTATTGATAGCAGAATGTAAGAATGTGAAAAATCATCTGTATGTGACAACAGACCACATGTAGGCATAAATTTTGGTTTAAGCAAGAGTAAATTTTCTCCAGATAAACCTACTGTACCTGCTCCCAGTTCAGTTGTATGTTAAAACTATTAATTGTCATGTTAGCAGGGTGTGGTGCTGGAGCCTCATGTCTTAGTTGCAGATGTAGTAGTCAGTCATTTCCTAAGTCATTAGGAGAAATAGTAGGAAGAGTTCTGTTGACAGAAAGATGTTACTTGACTTGCAACTTCCCTCGATACAGAACAGATTTTGCAGAGTAGAAAGCAACTTCCCCTTTCCACCACAGTAAGCTGAAGTTCAAGCATTCACAAGAAAGGCAAAGGAGCAAGAAAAAGGGAATCTTCTGTCGGTTTAGCATGAAATGTATGGGTCAGGTTAAAAAGCTCAATTTAGGAAAGAATTGCAGAGCACCACTCTAGTTGAAGGTAAGAATGGTTTGATTAAATCACCTGTAATTTTGTCACAGATGACGGGGGTTTTTTTCAGGTTCTTGTCTTATCTTTCAGTTTACAAATATACAATAGAATAAAATGAAGATACCAGTAAAAATTTCCATTTAGGTTAATATAAAAAGATATCTATGCTTTGTCTCATGTGGCCTTTTATCAATACAAAGCAGTTGTCTCAGTGTTAGAAATAAATATCCAGAGGGAACAGCCCCAACAAAAGTTACCTTGACTCTAGAGAAAAGGAAGTTTGAAAAGCAGAAATGGTGACTTGCTTAAAGATCTTTTGTTTTTTATTTAAGGAGTTATCCTGATTAAGACCATATGTACATGTGCAAGTGTGTACATACTGTACCTATAGATGTATAGGTATATGAATATGTATACTAACGTGTTCAGTTGAATCATCATATGTCATGATGGTGCTGACTCTGAAGAATAGATCTCGTAAATATTGACCAATTGAAGTTCCTGTCATAACCAGATCATATAAGAAATTATCAAACTCTCATAAAACCCCACGCAGCAGATGTTAAAATTATGTGAAAGAAAATGATGTGAAATAAAATACTGATTCTGCTTAATTCTGCATTGACAAGCATTTTACTTCATCACTGCAGCTTTCCGAGGAGAAGAAATAAAGAGGGAAGTGCTGATCTTCTCTCCCTGAATTTCAGTGATAGGATACAAAGGAATGGTTCAAAGACACATCAGTGCAGATTTGGTATAGGCATCCAAGATTTATTAGGAAATCTTTCATAGGCATGGAACAAAATTTTTAAATGTAGGATCTTGCTTGAGTCTGTTGCAACTACTCAAAGTGTAAAATCTTTGAGTAAAAATCCTTTTCTAGTGCAAGTCCAGAAGTGACCTTACGAATTGAACAGGTTACTGCCTAGAGGTACATATTACACATTTTCAGATGGAGGGAAGAACCCTTTGGGATTGACAAAGGTTTCATATGACATATGCAGGAACAGGAGCAGAGCTGGAAAAATGGAGAGATGAGGGTGTTTCTGTGATGAAAATTCATAGGAAAATAGAGAGCAAGAGAATGAAAGTGTTTGAAGGTGCGTGTGAAAAGAGGCTGGGCAGCATGCTTGTGGGGCCATGCCCTGTACTGCTCAGCATGATCTCTCATGTTTTCTCAGACCTGGTCTGTCCTTTTTTGAGTGTATGTCTCTACAATGGGGGGCAGAGTGGTGTGTATATATCTATAAAAATATGGTTCCATCCAGCATACAGCTTCAGACATTCTGAGTATTTCCAGGTCGAAGTGGTTCTGCCTGTGAGTGTGCTTCTAGCCATGGGCGTGGAACCACAGGTCATGGTGGTCCCAGCAACTGGAGAGACCATGGTGTCTGCAGGTCATCTGGGTGCATGTGTCTGTGTGGGAAATTGCTCCTAAAGAGCATATATCTCTCCATTGCAGCCCTCCAGTCATGTGAGTTACCCCATCACATCCCTGTGATCCCAGCAACGTCCCTACAAGTTGCAGCAAGTAACCCTGCAACTCCACACAGATATCTAATTCCTGCTGTTTATTCCCCATGTTGCACATATTGGCATATGGACACTTCAGAGACCAGCATGCTAATGCCCAGGAAAGGGTCTGGGTGTTTTTCCCATAAAGGTGCCTGGGAAGTCTGTCCTTGCTTACATGCAAATTCTTGAGTTGACTCTGTTTAAGACCTCTTTTCTCAATTGTGTGATAAGTTTTTGTCATGTCAGTTCATATCCTTTGCTCGTCAGCTCTGTCCATTGTTTCCTCACAAGACTGCTGGTAACTCTTTCCCACTCCTCTCACATATGCACTTCATATCCATATATACCCACGTGTATATTTATATTTATATTTATATTTATATTTATATTTATATTTATATTTATATTTATATTTATATTTATATTTATATTTACCTATGCACATATATAGATGCACACTATGCATGCACATACATGTAAACATACATATAGATCTACACATATAAGTCTAAATATACATATTTTCTGTTAATGAGCTTTCATCCTGATCAGCCAAAGAGGGAATCAGGTTGTTAGTCCTGTTCATGTTTATGAGTCTTTTTTGCTTCTGTGTTGATTACAATCACTGGGCATATACGTGTGTAACACATATGTAGATCGATGTAGGTATATACATACACTTACAAAGTGTAGTAGGTGAGTGTGCTTGTTTGGGCTACGTAATCAGCTTTGTGCCTGGTTAGACTTGCAGACACATAGACCTGAAGGATATCAGACTACTGGATTTGGCAACACATAATAAACAAAGAAACGCTTAAGAAAAGTTGTAGATTTTGGACTTTGTTTTCATTTGATAGTGAATGTAAATCTGTTTCAGCACAGTGGGGCTTGTGCTCTTGAAAACTCATTTGTTTACAGAATTGGACTGTGCCTGGTCAGCAATATTCAGAATTTCACAACTCTGGTTGACAATTGTGCTTTCAGGCTCAAAATAACAAATTTTTAATAGTGTACTGGTCTAGAATTCACTGAATTTCACTTTAAAGGATCCATACCTCTGACTCATTCAGGTCTCAGTGCATAGGATAATGACATTCTCAATTATTTTAAGAACGTAATGGTTTGTGTACCCAGGACTGGGAATAGAAGCATGAGTTTTATTGAATTCCAGTTCCAGAATGTGAGCTTTTCTCTCATTAGCCTGTATAACTCTGTGTGAACTTAATGCTGAAATCTCCTTCCTGACAACAACTTGGCTTCCTTGATTAGCTGTTCCCTAGTGTGTTATTGCAAAGTCACTCAGTCTGTTGTCATTGACTTTTTGGTAGAATAAGGTATTAAAGAATGGAAAAAAATCAAATCCTTCACTTAAAGAAACAAAACAACACAAAAGCCTATGGTAAGCAGGAGAGAGAATACAGCTCAGAAGTCATTGTCCAAAGTTCCCCAACTGAGGTAGCAATAAGCTTACAGTCTAGAGAGTCTAGATTTAATTTCAAATGTAAAATAATTTTATCTTCCTAGAAGAGGGCTATCATCATCACAAAGATGTAAATTATAGAATACATAGCTTGTCTGTGGAGAAAGGTCATAGTTTATTTATTTTATGGGATTTTCTGTCTCATGTTGAGTTTTTTTAATTGTTCACTATTCAAAAAGAGCCATCTTCACCAGAAAGTCAATAGTGACTCAGGACAGAAGAAAGCTACAGAAAAAAAGGGTTTTTAAATATTGGTTTTAAAAATTAAAACACACTCCTTTTTAAATCAATATAAAATATCTTTACCTCATTTTCCTGCATTTTTGGATTTTTAAAATGTTATCCATCTAATATTAGGACATCTCATTACCCCATTAACAGAGAGAAGGAGGATTTACCATTTGTCCACCACATGACAAATGGAAACAGTTGACAGCACAAGTGTTAGACTTGAGGTATTCTGATAAGATATTTGGGCCATCTCTGAAACTTCTTCCACGGTATTTACTTGCACCTGCTCAAATACGAAATGTTAATAGCCTGTGGAAAAAAACCCAACTTTTTTCATCACTGAGACAGAGGGGTCCTTTTCTTTTTCTGCATTCATCAGAAGAGAATGTCATCACTCTCCTATTTTCACATCTATCTACTGCCCAAAGGAAGGATATGCTCAATGAGAAAACTTCCAGTAGTATACATAATGTATGTTTCTAGAGCTTATTCTTTCATAAAGTCTCAAAGTACTTCACGTTTTCCAACTTGGATCACTTGCTCATTGTCACTTTTTTGCATTTTCACTAAAACCAAAACTGTCTGAGAAATGGACAATGACATCAAGATTTTAGAGGAATTTTAAGAAGGAAGTGAGGAATACCATATTAATTCCCTCAGTAAGTGAAATTTCAATTTGTGCTCCCCCAAGCAGTCCAACAGGAAATGTCAGAGACATTAGCAATACCTTGCTAATGTCCTTTATAGAGTAGACTTTATATTTTCTGGGCGCATTAAACATTTTACTGAAGCTCTTTTTTTATATTAAAACCAGCTGCAGACAAAGCAGTAAGTCTCAAACCTTCAAGAACTATATGGTCTGGAAGACAGCATGGAGCTAGAAAAGCTTTTGTGTAATTCACAGTGTACACACTGGAATCAGATAGTATGTGAGGAAGTTTTAGAGCATCTCTTTATCCTGGAGAGAAGCAGAAGTAATAGCTCTTTTTTTCAGGCTGCAAGTCTTAGTATGAAGATTTTTTGCATATGGTAATATTCTTGCAGGTATCATACCTTTGTAAAAAGGAGGGGAAAAAAGAAAAGCAGTAAGGAAGAAAGGGAGGAAGAGAGGGAGGAAGAGAGGCAAGGAGAAGGGAGGAAGGGAGCGGAAAGGATAGGAGACAAAAAATCCAGTATTTAATCTTGTCAGTAATTTCCTGTCTTTTAGAACATTCACACTTTAGCTGTTAATTGGTTTTTCTGGTTAACACAAGATTTTAAACAAGCCTGCCTTAATAAAATGTAGTATCTGCTATCTTGAGAAAGAGATGTTCATACACATTGAATGTGAAGTCTGAAGCAAGACGTGGTCAAGAATCTACATCTATAGAGAAGCCAAGTTCTTCTTGTGCTGTATTTTCTATCTCCTCACCATGTCTATTGTCAGGAACAAGGCTTAATCTAATTGTAATCACTCCCGGGCAAACCCAACTCTGAAAAAATGGCCTTACATTTGCAATGAATGTTGATCAATTCATTATTTATGGGAAAAATATTGTATCATAATTGATAATCTGCAAAGTTATTTAGCTATATTGGTCATAGATCTGCCATTTCCTCTCTCAATATGGAGAACTAATATCTGCACAAAATGCATGTTACTCATGGGAAATCTGGTAATCCATCCAGTGTCTGTTACTTACCCATTTCTGTGGATTATATTGACACTTTGAATGAAATAAGAATTTTATGCATAATTTCTTGGAATCAGTCATGAAGTATTCCGATGACCTGAAAAAAACCTTGTTTTGCTGATGTTTGTTCTACGCAGGTGTGCAGATGCTGAGTGATCTGTGAGCCCTCAGACTCTTCTTGATGTGGAATCAGAGCATCAAAACGTCTTTGAAGAAGTATCTTTTAAAAACATGTTTTTCAAAAAGTGCCAAAATTGTGTCAGAAAACACAATATGGTAGATTAGTTAATTAATTAATTAAAAGAAAGCATGCAGAGAAAAAAAATAAAATACTGCCGTCACTCTATATCAGTTTTTGTTATTCTAGTTTAAGAATTTACTGTGGCTTTTTAGCCTGATCTGTGTGGTCCCTACGTCATTATAAGTTCAAGAATCTGTGTACTCTCAGTCATCAGGCATTTCTATGCAATGAGATATGCTTGTCAGACCATACCCGCAGTCACTTTAGTGAAATCTCTGTCTGCTTGGTGTCGCAGTCATTGTCTTTCCATGTTCAGAATTCAGTGAGGAACCTGCAGCAACAGTTTATCTTTACTATAACTTATGATTTAGCATATAGCACACAGCAAAATATCAAGCTCAAATTTTGGCTCAGCACTTTCCTTTTCCATCACCCTTACCTTTTATAACCTGACTCATCTTGTAAACCAGACAAAATAAATACTATTTTTTTCCCAGAAGATTATTTTAAGTGTTGATGACTCTCTTGCCTATAACTACTCCACAAATGCTAATAATTTTAAAAAATGTAGTTTTTTCCCATAAAGTGTTTGTTTAAAATAATGATTTACATGTGTAATAGACCACAGTCCAGAATTTTGAGGCCTTAGAAAGAAATTACTTCTTAAAATCAGATTAACGAAACAATTAGACACGTTGCAGAAATATAGAGTGCTACCTTTAACTTCATGGACTTACTCTTGCTCCTATTTATTACTCTCTGGTGTTTGCATTCATTTTGATTCACAAAACTCAAAATAATATCTTTGTGACTAATATGGAGAAAGGAAAATAAAATTATCTTGAAGAATAACATTTTCGCTTTCCAGTCAAATGAAGTATCTCTCTTTTTCTCTTTTTGTCTTTGTCTGGACATGCATGATCAGTGGTGAGAGAGAGATGTTGATGGTTAAAATTATGTGTAACCGTGGCGGTAGAATACATCTAAATCCATGTATAGAGTCTCACAAAGTGTTACATTCTAACAGAAAAATAAAAATAAATAGTTATTTAAAAATTTGAATTGGTTTGGCTTATGGACTGAAATTCAACATTACATAGCTTCCAGCATTTCTGTTCAGTTTTGTTTCGTAAAACTTGTAGCTCATTGATTGATGTTGTTCCAAACAGCATTATAATTCTGATTCTGTGACAGATAGGACTTAGAGCAGTGCACAGTAAATTTATATACGAGTTAGATGGAAGAAAAAGTATACATGGATCGCTCATTCTTCTCATGGAGAGAAAGTAAATATAAAATATATGTATATATATGTATTTGCATATGAAATTTATCATGGAACTGGTAAACTAATAAGACTGTGAACTTCTGAGTTGCACTTCAGTCATCATAGAAGTGATAAAGAGATTTTTTTCCTAAAATATACCAACCAAAAAGCACAGGCAAGACCAAAACAAATAGTCTCTGAATCAAATACTTTAAGAGTGCTAGGAGAATGAAAATAAAAAAAAAAAAAAAGGAAACAATTAAGAGTATCAAATAAGTACAACTGACATCTACAAAACTTAAAATGACAATGTTTTTATTTGATATGACCTATCATTGTATTAGTCAATATATTCCTTTATATGTGGCTGGTTTTTTTTTTATCTTATGTTCCCAGTTCAGTATTTTCTGGGTATCAAAAAGAAAAAAGAAACAAAAATAGCCAAACTGTACATTATTTTATGTTTTGCTGTGATAAAACTAGTAGTACACTGGATTTTTATTACTGAAAACATGTAGATATAAATGACATAGAAATACACATTACAGATGCGTGCTGGTTGTCCTTGCAACCACTAAAACTCTGTCTTGGATTTACATATGCAACCTCAATTTTTTTTTCCTAGAAGGTGGCTTTTCTTAAAGACTGTTTTTATTCTTCATTGCTATTGAAACCCAAGGAATCTTCATATTGAAGTATGTAACAAAGTCAAGGCAGTTAGAATGGTACTTAAACATCTTCACAGACATGTGAGATCTCAGTCAGAACCAAAAAATGTGTGTTTTGCTTGGTCTTCAGTCTGGTGCTTTTCACACAAAAAAATCCCAGCTGAACAAAAACAAACAAAAACCCCACCTCAACAGCTTTTCTTGCCCTTCTAACTACAGAATGACTCATAAGGAGAAAAGAAGCCAAGGTCAACTTGCTAAGGGGACACACATAATAGCCCTGGGTGTAAAAGAAGAATGGAATTGCAACGACTGAATTTTGTTTCTCATCTTGTGCCAGACTGTTCATTGGGCTGTTTGTATAGCAGTTGCTATGTGCACACCACGTGTGATGCTGCCCACCAAGTGAAGTGGATCTCAAGAAAGACATTTTCTTAAAAAACACCCCACTAAATTCATATGGAATAAGCTCAGGGGAAGAGGGTAGGGAAATACAGAGGGCATAGATCAAGCAAGTGTATAGAGCCTGTAGCATCAACAGATACTGGGAGAGTGTAGTAAACAGGGTAGAAAACAGACACAGAAAGGGAATTTGAATGGGTAGAATGTGTGAAGTTTTCTGCAAGCCAAGGAAAATATCATTACTGTTAGAATTGCTAGAAGCAAGATCAGAGGGAAAATCAACATTGCAAGCATTTAATTGATAGAAGGGAGTCTTGTTTTCAGATTTGTACTTCCAGTCTGTCTCACTCACCAGATCTGAATTTTATCCTGAATGAAATGTTACTGTCCCCTTATTTGCTTTCTATGATGTGTGGCTTTAGAAATCTTCTGATTTTTTCAACTCTGCTTGCTTATGAAAAAAACAAAACGAAACAACAAAACAAAAACCAAACCCCCACACTCCCACAAACAAACAAAAATCCAAACCCAAACAGAAAACAACAACAACAACAACAAATGAAAGAATAAAAAAGAAAGTGCTTTATCTGAAATTTCTGGAAAACTTGAGATCCCATTAAGCATCAAACAGTTGGCAAGTCCTTACCCATGGTTCACCTCTGAGGCTGAGCACTAAGTCGATTTTGCACTTTTAACAGATATGCCCTAAAAAGAGACATGCTATTAGAAAATGTGAATGAAATGCAGTTTAATTCATCTCTAAAAATGGCAGCATATTTCCTTCACTGAAAATTTTCTTCAATGTTCTGTTGGCATTTTTCATGGTAGAATTTGTCTTCAGGTCACAAGAATGACCATGTCAGGCTGGTGCCAAGGTCCATTTCTCCATTGTTGTACCTCCAGCAACAACCAAGAAGAAAAGTGGAGTCAAATTCTATGTTTGTTATTTCGTAGGTATGTTCTACTGGACAAGTTTTACTGTCCACAGAGGCAGAAATTTCTGGAGTTGTTTAATGAGAAAATGCCATCACACATTTCTGTCTAGCAGAACTTATATAATTAAGAAATCAATGCAGGACCTTATAACATTTTATTATTTTTTATTAATTAGGATTGAAATTTAAATGTATAATTATTTTTCCTTCACAAACAACAGATAATACGATAATACAATGAATTCCTCACAAAAATACATGCTGTAAGGTACAGTTTGCTTAAACCGTATTCTTGGCCTCATACTAGCATAGCAATTGACATTTTATTGTTGTTCTTATGTCATGCACTATTCTTTTTGATTTCTTTTAATATATGAAACGGACTTGTATTCTGTGCAACTGGAGTTTTACCTGAAGTTATTATCTGGATGAGCTTTTTGTTCACAGTCATAACATCAAAGTTGGCTGATGGTACAGTTCTTAAAAATAAAAAAAGGTGAGGAGAGAAAGCATCATATAATATGGAGGGGAAAAAATGAAAATGTAGTAAAAAAAAAAAAAAAAAGATCAGTCAGGACTATGTCCATAATAAAGTTTAATTAAAATATGCTACTATTGTCCATCCATTTCACCCTTGGCATATCATTTATAGTTAGAACCTTAAATATAGAGAAAATAGAAGATTATTAAAAAAGACATCAGCAAGAATGCCCATCAATAGTCAGATATTAAGTGCAAGGCAATCGTGTTTTGTGTCGGTTACAGAGAAGCTGATGAAAAAAATTGAATATGTAACATGATGTCTCTTTCATCTATAAAAATATCAGCTCAGAGGTTACGCTTCATTAACTTCAAATGTAGCATGAATAATAAAGGAAGAAGGCACAGCATTCCTTTGATACATTGTGTGAAAGCTTATCATTCCCTCTTTCAAGTGACAGTTTATTAAATAAGGTGAATAATAGAAAATATTCAGACTAGGTCCAAATCATAGTCTGACACTCTGCCTGATTACAAAGTAAATACAACAGCTCTGCACCTCCATTTTGTGAGATTAGGAAATAAAGGGGATGAGATGTATGGAGCTCCCTGCAATGAGCTCACTCAAACATTTTCACCTTAAAAATATTAATTGAATGAGAAAAAAAAAGTTAAAAAAATTACCTTGGCAAAAGACACAAGGAGACTCCACCTCCTTCTTGTTGAACACAAGAAAACATATGGATAGTAAAGAATAAATATCTCTATTAGCTCAATAATTTTTACAAACCCTTTGCAATATCATAACATATATGCCACTCCAGGGAGGTAGTAGTAAGCCATTTTCATAGCCTCTATAAATTGCAATGCATTTGCCTAAATTTCAGTTGATTAACTGTTCCAAATACTGTAAAAAGAACCCTACCATTTAAGATAATTTTTGAACCACATCCATTCTTAGACGTAGCTGAAAATTCATTGGCGATTTCTCTATGCAAGTAGAAATAGTAGTGTTTCATTAGATTTTCTTTAGAATCTGTCTCATGATTCTCTTTAGTAAGACATAGTTATGAACACATCCAAAAAGAATTATAAACAATTTCAAAGATATCTTTGAATCATTGTTTAATCATCACTATTCCTTCAAAGTGGGAGGTTAGGATTTCCCAAATTATTTGAATAGTCAACACTGCTGTGAGAACAAAAGGAAAAAAAAAAAGAAAAGAAACTCTTCCACAAGCCTCCTCAAAATCACAAGTTGTTCTCATCCTTTATGTATAAAGCTCGCCACTCCCATCACCCTGGAAAAATGCAATTTGAGTTTAAAATTGCAGACAGTTATTGAGGGAAGTGCTGAGAAAAGAAATTGAATAATATAATCTTTTGAGTGCTTATTGGATAAGAAACACTATATAGAAAACTCTGTATTCTAGCAAGTCTACTCTTTTCAATTAATGGAGAAGAATTGGTGTTTAGGTCCATAAAAAGGAATTTTAAAAGGTATCTTAGATTTTTTTTCTTACAATATTAGAAAATAAATGATCAAGAAAGTGAAAAATTAAACTCTCCCTTTTAAAAAAACATTTGAAATGTTTAACCATGATAGATGAAATTTTGCTAGTAACTTACTTATTTGTTTCAAAATATTTCCATACATGGACTTGAAATGCAATAAAGAGGAAAAAGTAAGAGAAAAAAACTCTATTAAAAGAAAAGCTATGGACATTGGTAATTTTTATATATTAAAAAATCAGATTAAACGAAATGAAAAATAAATTTTAAAATTTGGAGAAAATGGTATTTTTGGAACAAAGATAAACAGGACATATTCCCTAATATGAAAACATATTGCATTTTCCAAACCTGTGAATTAAAACGACTTCTTATTTCATGTTGCAACCAGCTCATCTCTGCAGGTGTTTAAATAATTGCAAAATAAGAAAAATATGGTCCTTGAAAGTCAATTTGAACAAAATTTGGCAGCTCTGTTAATGAAAATCGATTTTCTGTTTGTTTGTTTTCAGTACGCTTCATACAGAACAGTAAGTCCATTTTGTTTCCGAAGATTGCAACAGGCAAATGATTCATGTGTGAGTTAAGTAAACATAATGAAATTATGGATTATGATGTTAACGCTGCCACAACAGTAACAGGAGTAGATCACCTTTGGAGATCTATGTAGGTGCCAGCATCACCCTGTGCCATCACATATGGGGTTTGTTTCAGAATCAGAACTGAGGAGATTTTTTTTTCTTTGGCTGCTAAAGGACACTAGCTAGTGCTCACTGCAATTGCATGTGACTTGGGTGGGTTTTTCCTTTTCCTTTACTGAGGCCAATTCTCAAGTTTCATGTAAAATCACATTTAAACTCACCTATATAAAAATGTTGATTTAACATTTGAAATGTACTCCTAAAAATGTGAAAATTGTCCACTAAGGAATAGAAAAACTATAATAAGGCTGACCTGATCAGTCTTTATCAATCTGCCTAAATATTACTGGTTGAATAAGAAATGAACATGAATAATTTTACAGATAATGGTACCTAATGCAGACATCATTAGTATTAGAACATACAAACAAAAGACTTAATTTATAAACAAACCAGAGACAAATAATTATACACCGAGAGTGAAAACTGTATGGATCTCATGAGGAGAATAAAAGGCGAAGTGTGTTAGTATTCCTTTTAAAAACCTTCCTTAACTCTAGTTTGTAGTGCTTAGTACTCAATGCCTTAGACATTTCTAACTGGGAATACAATCGTCTAAAGAAAGGAACACTGCTCAAAGACAGAAAATAAATACATTTTATTAAAGGTTTTGTTTAGAGTTTCATTATCTGAGAACTATATCAGTGTTCCATTTATCAACAAAGAGCAGTTAGGCCCAGTTGTCCTAAATCTTTAGTCTTTTAGGATAGGTTTTGATATATGATCATTAGGTTTGGCCTCACAATATGATGTGATGAAAATTCAGCTTTCTAGGCTTGAAAATACATTTTATTTTCCTGTATACGATAAATAATTTTATAAATCCTAGAAAAACTCTGCTACTATGGTTCCATACAACCTCAGCGAAAACAATTTGTTCTAAGCAGTCACTGAAACATCTGAGCAACATGAGAATAGCATAATGAATTATATGCAAAGCAATTTTACCAGTTTTTCTATCATTCTAAGATTGAATTAACAATAAGTATCAAATAAGAGAATACCAGCAACAATTGCAATATCTCACAATTTGAAAATGTACTACATGTGCCTTGGATTTTATGTTAGGTGAATCCTATTGAATATGTAGGCCTCCATTTTAATTTGTGTACGGTTAAAAGGTTAAAATAGGATGATAAGAGCTTTCAGAATGATGCAAATGGCTTGCCACTTGAAGACCTGTTGAGCTTCCTACGTTATATTAGCATAGCAGGGAGGCATGGCAGAGCTCCAGTTTGTGTCTGCATCATGTTCTGTGTAGTGATTTAGATGCATGCTGAGGAAGTAAAAAAGTGCCATCAGTTGCCTCACTTATATTACAAAACGTGTAAAATTTTATTTCCTTCTTTTTTCAGGTTTAAAACATTTCTATTTTTGATGTATCTGTAGCAATCAATGTGATTTTCTAATTTTCTACCTTGTTTTTGCAAAATACATGCAAACAGTAGAAGGTAGTAGGAAATTTGGATCTCTGTTTTTACTTTTATGTTTGATGTTGCCACATATTCATTAGCATTGATTAAAATTTACAAAAGAAGTTGTTAAATAACAGTTTACAGATACAAATTGATTTTGTGTCCAATAAGAATCCATTCTTTATAGACATGCAAAGTCCTTAATGTGAAAAAGATAATTTCTTTTTGTCGTGCTATGGAGAATAAAGGGCACCAGAAAGCAGACACAAACTGCTGTTTTCATTTTCCAAATGAGATCGTTCAGGATGTATTTTGGTTTTTGCTCCACAGTAATCTCTGGTTATTACTGATTAAATTAATGGGTTTATTTTTTTTCTTTTTGAGTTGATATAAAGGAAACTCTGTCCCTTGAAAGAATATGCATCTTTTCTGGTCAACATGAACAGTTACAAGAATTTGAATTACTGTGTTTTCATATTACTTTTCATACATCCTATGAAAAACACACCAGAACCTTGAGACTATGAAATCTAGGTATATGCATAACAATATTTACTTGTATTATTTGTAACTGGCAGAAAGGATTGGGAAGACGAAAAATGCACCATATGATTTAAATTTGCTAAGGAGGAAAAAGGTTTTGTTGGACTGCAGCAAGGGAAGTGTACTCTCCGCACTTCTTGTCTCATCCGGTTTGAAATCTGGTTGTAATTTAAAGCACAACATTCTTCTTGTTCTGGATCTATTAGGCTGATAAAAATGTGAGTTTTATGCTTCTCTTCTTTCAGACTTGGAGACTAGCTGTACTCCAATTTCTATACTGCTGCCTTTTGTTGTGATATTCCAGATTACTTGTGGTGGCCAAAAAATTTTAAAAATACCTGAATTGTCATCTAGACTAGCTGATACCAACTAGAAGTGCTAAGTTAAGGCCAGGAGAGAAATGCAGTGTTGCATGGCTGAGTTCACTGTGCTAAGGAGCTGTGTCCTGCGGGAAGAAGGAACTCTTTATACACACAAATACATGAATACACAGTCAGCTGAAGACTAGTTTCCCAGAGTCTAGGTCTTCCTTTTTCAAAAAGTGAGACTGAATGATCAATAATCCTCTGTTTACGACCTCCTAAAGTTTATGACCAGTGAATTTGTAACAGCCAATCCAAGCCACATTTTTAGTTCTGTCTTTTCATGTCTTCATAAATTTCCTCAGCAACAGTACTCTTTAAGGAGTACTAACACAGTACTAGTGAGTACTTTTTTATTCAAGGGTTCTCAAATACTTGTCCCTTTTGCAGTTCCCTTAAGCAACAAATTCAGTACATTTCTTTGATATGCTGAAGAGCAGACACTTGAGCACAAATTTGTCATCATGGGTGAAACATATTCTTTACTTTAGTCTGTAGAAGCCTCCCATTAAATTCAAAGGTTCTAGAATGCCTTTTGATTAACCCATTTCTTTTCATTTGAGGACCATAGCTATCTAACAAGCACACAGAATAGTTTCAATGATATATTTCGTCTAAAGAGTTCTGTTTCAAAATAGGTAACATGATAATTGGCTGCTGAAAAATGTTCTTTTTATACTGTATAATAAGGATTCTATTCTTGGCTGCAAACTTAATTAATGCATGGGACTTGGACTTCAAACAAAAACAGTGCTCACAAATAACTTCTCATTTTTAGCAAAATAATTTTTAATTTAAGCAAGTAAAGAATAAATCAGCTTAGCTGACAGCTTAGTGCAGACTCAACTGGGGTGTAATAGTTTTAAAGTGATGGTAGTATCTAAATGGGGATATCATATAGGCTTGCAAATAATAGATGCTAATTAAACATTTCTTTTTAATGTTGCCTTCTGTCTGGTCTGTTTCGGTGTCTTTTATCTTTAGTATAGTCAACACATACTGCAAAGACCTGATTAACATAAGAAGAAATTATGAGTATGAAAACAGGGTTTCCCAGAGGATTTTCTCCTCATTTCAGGAAATGCTTTTTAATCAAAGAGTAATGCCCAGTCTTCAAGATGGCTAATTAAAGCCAGGAAGATTGAACAGTGAATACATTAATGTTGTAAATGTTTCTGTTATTTAGCTAAGTAATGTATGAGTAGGCCATTGAAGAGGCTGCTAGGATTTTATTCTCAGAGAGTAGGGTAGTCTGACTATGATATTTTTACAGTAAAGCAGCAGGTTTAATGCATCAGCTGATGAAACAGCTGAAATAGAATGCAGAAGGGTCCAGACTGAATTCTGATCAAGGTATTTTCTTTTATGTTTTTCAGTTTATACAATGCACACAAACACTGACATATATACACACTGACACACACACACTCAAACGAGTTAACAATTGCTTTTGCAAATTGCAGATTTTCCAGGACGCATTTAGTCTTATTTTCTCCTACACTTTTTCTTTCTAAGCACTATCATACTGTTCTGAATTTTTCCACAAAAAATAAAGAGGAATAAACCCCTCCCAACCACCTGAAGAGAGATTATATATGTACTGCAAATTCTTCTACCTTTTTTAGTTCATCTATAATTTTGTGTAGTATTAAATTGCCTTGTTCAAGGAGTTGTGCTGACTTTGAGTTTCCTTCAATAATAAGGTCTTTTCATAGTTTCTAAATCTGCTGAAAAGAAAAAAAGCAAAAGAACAGTGCATATTTTCATGATCTTTTGTCTGGGGCATCAAGTTTTCTTTGATCCACAAGCTTTTCACAGTGAAAAAGAATACCAGAGAATTTAAAACACTGTGACACTCTCCGGCTACTTCAAATTGTCTATCACAATCTATTAGGAAGATTATTAAAGCGAGTCTCTTTTATTTCTGTCTGATTGCTCACAAATCCATTTATACTTAAAGACAATTACTTAGAATATCTAAGTACAAAAATATTTTTACATGGACTGATAGAAGTGTTTGAGTGTAAGACTGCTATTAACCCCCGATTCACCTAAAAAATCCTATTGAAATGCTTGATATTGTTGCTGTTAACTTTCCTCCTGATGATTTTCTATCTCTGTGCAAGGAAACAGACAAACACTGAGAAAATGAGTGAAGTCTTTGTGAACCTTTCTTTAATACCAGCCAGGTGAAAGACTATGTACCAAAGCAAATGGTATCACAACAGATGATCCTCAATCTAAAGTACAGATGCAAATGTTAGCTCTGTTTTAAATTAATAGTGTTTACGGCTTTTTCCCTAATGGGGCAACAAATTTTGTGAAACATATTCAGCTGTAATCAATGTTGTCTAAAGTGATGTTTCACTAAAAAAAGATACAAAATAAAACACAAAAATTAAATGAAAAAACAAAACCAAAAAGTGTCATCATCTGTCACATCACAGGTGATATTTTAATTCCAAAAAAAGAGCTGCTGAAGATTCCTTGGTAATATATTTATTTGCATTTGGAAATTTTCTGTGATCTCAGAAATTTAACATGGAAAAACCAAAAGAGAAAAGGATAAAAAGAAATCTATCTTCAGATACCTAGCTATCTCCCTCATTCAAGGTTATCAATAAACTACAGGGCTATTTTCAGCCTTCCAGGACCCATTTTTCATGATCTTACACTAACATCCTACATTTGCAGGAAATGAGGTATGTCAGATGTCACCATTTACAATGGAAATTACTGCCCTTGAAAATGTTGGCCAAAATGAGAAGTGATATTTTTAACTTGCTGTACCTGTTAGCCTTATGACAACTGTCATCTTCCAGTAAGGTAACATAAGGGCATGTTGCAAAGGTTTCTACACATAGTTAAAGTCTTCATCATCTCTGGGATTTCAGCACCTGCTTAATTATTATCATAATCATATAGTATTATTATTGAATGAACCTTTTTTAACAATAATATATCTATATTGCTATTGCCATTTATCGTCATCGTCATCATCATAATCACCATGATTTCCAATTATTAGTCTGTTCTTATCCCAGCCTATGGATTTTTCCTTTTTTGGTTCTCCTCTTTATCCCACTGGAAGTGGGGAATGAGTGACCAGCTTAACTAGTAGTGCCTAGGCACTGCCCCAGTTTTGGTGTTCTTATCCAATATTCCATGCCTCTAATTAAACTTAAACTGATATCACAAAAAAGCAAAGCAAAGCAAAGCAAAGCAAAGCAAAGTAAAGCAAAGCAAAGCAACAACAACAAAAAAAAACAAACAAAGAAACACAACAAAAAACCATGCGGAAAAGACATCAATAACCCAATTTTGCATTAGTTTAAATACCATCTCCAGCTGTGAGGTCTCAGTCGATAGGCACTACCAAGGTGCTGAGCTTCCTCTCTGCTGGGACGTCTCTCCAGTGGTGCAGAGTGCGATGTACCAGCTGTGCAGGGACCTTGGCCCAGGTCCTCCATGCTTGGACTCAGGAACTGTACTTGAGCACATGCATGGCCTGGGTTGTGCTGTTGACATGCCTGGCCTTTCCGGCCCTAACCTCACCTGTCTGGATGGAATACTTAGCTGGGCCTCTCACTTTCCCAGATTCATAGGACTCTTGGCTGGCCCTGGCCACTGTCAAGGACCTTGACGGTTCGACACAATCAGGAGTCATACTTGCCCTTCCCTGTCACTCCACTGGGGTCCTGCTCAGCTCTGCTACCCTTGGGAAACAGCTCTGCCAACTCCTTCCTGAGATATCCTTTCTAAGCTGCCCACTTAAATCAGGAACATCAAACTCTCCACGTTGAGTGGATTATAACATATTAAGCATGGTAACAGCCATCACTCCAGCAAGTTACATACCTGTGGTGGTGTGGAAACAAGGCAGCTCCTACAAACAAAAGCTGCAGGAGTTAGGAAGGACCTCAGGCAAGGCACGCTGTGTTTTCACACGAAATAACCCGTAACGATCATCATGTGAAAATTGGAAATAAAGAAAAAATGAATGGGATCTGTTTAATACAGTTGTCAATGGATAAACGTGGAGAAAAAATAGCCCATGAAGATGCCACCAACAAAAAATACAGATTGGTCAACCAAACACTCTGCAATCTCTACACCAACAGGGTCGTATTGTATATTCTACAACCACAGGAAATCACTGTCTTATGCCACCATGTCCACACCATCACTTCACTTTTAATTTTCTTCATTCTCTATTTCTTTTCCTTCCACCCTTTTTTTTTTTTAGATGCTAGATGGGCAAGAGACACCATGTATTACAGTTGATTTGGAGCTATATATGTGCTTTTTGGCTGATTAGTAAGTGAGCTGAATGGCCAGCTGGCAGGCCAAACAGACTCCTGAATTCATATTGTGGGCTTTTACATTCTTGAGGATTTTAGTATGTATGCCCTGACTGTTAAGAGACCACTACTCTTTTTCATCAGTATAGAGTATTGCTGTTTCTTAGATTGTGCCTCTCCGCTTTTGTAAGTTGAAGTTGGCCAAGATTCAAAATTATTATCGTAAAGAAATAATAGTCTTGTAGAATGACTAAATAAGCCTTATTTTTTTAAGAAATCAGGTTTTAAAATTAAAAATGCATGTGAGACACTGTTTCATGACTAATTTACATGAGTATTAAGAAAAGAATATAAAGAATAAAGCTTTGAATAATAATAAAAAAAAAAAAAGGGGAAAAAACCCACAGAAAACCTCAATAAAGCCCAGATATTAACACATAATGGGAGGAAAAAAATTGACTTGAAGCACATTTGGGGGGAAAAAAAGCATTTTCCCAGTGCAAGTTTTGACTTTTCAGGTATTCCAGCTCCCCCTGAGAAACGCCAAATCAAAGAATAAGAAAGAAGCCAGCTGATTTATAAGCTAGCTAACAGTCTTTTTGAGCTATTGTGGCATTGTAACAGTCAGAGATCTAAGATCAAGCATTTGAAAGAGTGAGAGGAATCGCAAGTACAGCACTATATCTAAAGTCTCTCAGCCTTCGGAGCAGCTCAAGCTGCAAGAGTGCCTCAGGAGAATGGCCAGTACAGGTGAAAGACAGCAACCCATATTTATATTACGAATCAAGGCAGCACATAGAGAGGGATATTTTCACCTTGAAAAAGAGCTGCTGGCTGTGCTGCTTGCAGTGATGCAATTCCTTCTGCGTTGCAGACAGGAGGGGGTTGGGAAGCCTGATTCAACCCATTCAAAGAAACGTAAAGAAATCGTTCCTCGGTACATGCTCAGGTACCTGGGCATACCCTGTTGGGAAAAATACACCTTTCCCAAATAGGATATTGGCCCACTGAGTGATAGGCATGAGGAGAGGCAGCCTCTGCTTATGAGACCAAGAGATCATTCCAGTTTTTGCAGCAAGGCACATGAATGTTGAAGAGGAATCTACATAGTGCCAATAATTCATTGCAACAGGAGAGGTAAAGATGGATAGAAGTTTCATTTTACTGGCTTCTACTATGAAATAGGTGCATAAAACAAATCTAACAATCTACCAACTTGAATATAGTGATCAATGAAGAGAGATAAAAAGTCAAGATTGTAGTTGGGGCAAGGCAAACACAACCTAATGAGATTAAGAAAACAAATTATAGTTATGGTGTAACAAAGGATGTTAAAAATGTTCTTTTCATGTGGCAATGTGCATTCATCTCCTGTCCAGCACTACTCAAACATTTTTGAAAATGTCGGTTCTGTCCTTTCTGTAATAACATAGCTATACAAAATTGCACTAGCTTTCTACTTTGTTCAAAATATATAGTGACTTTGATCCTAATAATGCTGAAACTGTTCAAAGAAGTTTCCTTCAAGAAGCCCTGGGGAAAAAAAAAATCTGAATGTCTTTATGTATGTATGCATTTAACTTAAAGAAAGATACTGAGTAATTTGACCTCATGATCTAGTAATCTCACATTTTCACTGGAAATGGTAGGCTTTCCTTAGTTTCCTTTGTTTCCTTAGTCGGAGCTAAAAAAAAAAAAGTACTCGTAAGAGTAGGAAAAGACTAAATGACAGTCAGTAGAGAAGAAAAGCCTGAAGTTTTCCAAATACTTTGAAACCAGAGAGTATGTTTACATGGCAATATTAGCTGTGAAGTTGGTGTAACTGTGAAGGCATGGAGTAGTATGTTACATTTGTAATGTGAAACTGATATGGGCAGGATGGAATATTTTGGCCACAAATAAATAATCCCCATTTTTTCACAATGTCTTTTGTGTGCAGTGATATATCATGGCTCTTGTTTTCTATGGCTTAGGTCTGTAAATGCAAAATTAATGTGCAGAACGGGTGAATAGGCAGAGCTGCCACAGAGGCCATATTGTTTTCCTGATTTATCCCAGCTGAAGAGATTTGTCCTCTTGGTTTCTTCTGGTGAACTTATGACACCTTCAGAACATTTAATTTTGGCAGGATTTCAGTTTTTTCTGCAGCCACTTGGGTTGACACATTTTCATCTCAGTGTTAAACATTCTGCTACCCACGTCACTCTTTCCATCTTTTTTGGCCATGATACAGAAGGTCGTTTGGTTTGGTTTTCCTTTTTGTTTCAGAAAGATCTTCCTCAGAAGATCATCTCATGCTCATTGATATGTTCTCTTGATTTTGTGCCACTCCATTGGTGAGAAACCAAAATATGCATGGATGAAAGGAGTAGTTACCCTGGGACTACATTGATTGTATGCAAATGAGGAGCAGAAAGGAGGCAAAGTGAAATTGATGTTAAGCTAGTTCGTATCATATACTGTTCCTTTTCATTGCAATCCACTTTTCAAAAATCTGTAATAATGTTCACATGCTGTTTGCTTTCCCAGTTTTTGAAACTGTGGCTTATAACAGACAAAAAATATTCTTCATTTATTTTCAGTTTTCACAGCAGTATCTCTTAATATCCATGTCAACTGCTTTCTCTAGTGCTTGTTATAGGTTCCTTGTGCTGTCTTTTTGGGGGTCCCATGTCTTTTGCAGAAACTCTGTAAGTTTACATTGACAAAATGTTTTGCCTGTCTGTGATTAACACGGTTCTAATTCTCTGCAAAACTGACTCCTTTTCATTGTGCTAATTTCCTCACTATATACTTCTTCAAATTATGGATTTATTTTAAATTTATCCATGCTACTTTTATTGATGGTTATTGCTACTTACTGGCACTTTTATTATGACAGCCATGTTTCAGTGGAAAATGCTGTTTTATAATGATATCCTAAATTGTCTCTACTAACAAGAGTATCAAAAGTATTATTAGCTGTGCAATTAGTTTCCTACAAGAAGTAACAGTGAAGAATATATTTTTAATTTCTTTTTTGTGATTTAAATATATTTTAAATGTATTTACTATATTTAAGTGATTTATTTCCATTATTCTCATAATTAAGTTATTATGAGGTAAGTAATAAATTATCCAAAGGCTAAAAATTTTCTTAACTTGCAAGAAATGTATATTGGAAAACCCCATAGAAGTATTTATTTTTTGAATTTTATTTCCTTCTGTTTCTTAAAAAAAGCATAACAAAAATTGGAACAAGGCTGCATCTGGCTGCGAAAGCTATATGGAAGAACTGCAGATTCTTATGATGAATCTTGTGTTAGCTCTTATCCATGCTCTGGCATGGGAAAAAAACCACTGCATCAGGTTTGCAAGTTGAAGACTAATTAACTCATTCCAAAATGGTCAGTTCCTACCTATGTCCCAGTTGTGCTGTGAGCAATGACTCTAAAGATTTCTAGGAGAATAAATGTGCCTGTTAGATGCTGCCAGAGAACCTGACTTGTACTCATTCTATTCTGATCAGCAAAGAGCCATTGGGTTATTCACTGCTGACCTGGTATTTATAGTTGTATATAAATATATTATTCCAAAGAGAGATTTCCATTTTGCTGTAAATCCTTCTAAGACTAATCCTTTATTCTTGCTATGAAAAACTTTTTCATGTATTTTAAAGTCTTTAGTCAGATCAGTATGATCTTCGTCCTTCTGTTCCATCTTCTTTACAAAGCAACAGTGCAGTTCAGAAATACTATTCAGGGTAATATAAATAACTAAATTTCAGTGACCTCTTTATCCCTTTTGTATTTTCTCTTTCCATGTTTTAATTTTTTTCATTGGTTTTCAGTATGCTTTTTCAATTATTTCTGCAAAAAGATATGTAAATTAGAAGGGGGGAAAAATTCTGAACTTCAGGACGTTTTTGACAGTTCATAATACTAGGGCATGAATTTTCTTTTAGTATCTATTATACTGAACAAACAAATAAATATTTCCAGTCTTGTATTATGGAAGTGGAAGAGGAGGAGGAAATAATTGCTTTTGCCATAAATGTCTAGTCAATTTAGGCAAAATAATTTCTTAGGTCACTTCCTGTTACAAAAATTTGTTTTAAATATTTTTGGAAGCTCTTGTGTTTTGCAGGTTTTGTTTTTCACAGATAAGTTGTGTATTATTGCTTTAACAAACTTACTGTGCTTATGACTATACACATAGATGACTAACACAGAAGCTAGTATTTCAGAATATATTTAATTTTTTCATATATGTTATTTTTTATTTAGCTTCGTCTCAGTTCTATTCAGTTAGTTCTCTGCAAAAGATGTAAAATAAAGTGGAGCAATTTGTTAAGCAATCTTCCTCTATAAAGAAAACAAAAAGACAACTAACATGCAAACATGTTAAAAACTTCTTTTAAAGAAGCAAAAAACCATAAGGTTAGTTAAGAACCTGAACTGAGGCCTAAGGATCCCCTTTGCAGTCAGATGAGTGACTTCAAGAGAACATCACACTGAGCCGGTAGAGTACATGCCTCTCCATTACGGGGTGCTCACAAAGGTAGAAGCTCACACGAAAATGAAATGTGCAGTTACAGACTTATAGTGTCTTTCCTAGAAGGAGTCCAAGAACACAGCAAGTGACATTTCATAGCAGAGTGGTTCCTAAATCTTCCCTTGGAGTGAGACATTTCCACGCTTACACTGATGCAGAGGGTGCTACTTGCTGGGAAAGCCAATACTGTCTTCTTGGAGAACAAGGGTGACAAAATATTCTCATTTGCTGGCCTGATGAAGATGTCTGACAATTAGTCTCTTTTGAACTTGCAGTGAATCTAAGTGAAAGGCTTGTACCAAGCCCTGGCAGGATGAGTACTCAAAAGCCATAGCTAAAAGGGCACCTTGTATGTTTCGTCAATTATTCCAATGCAGTGGTGTGACTAGGGGAATGAAGAAAATGTGCTGTAACCTAGGGTTTGTTTTTTTCCTCTTTCTGTTTCTTACTACTGAATGCCAACATCCTGATGTGTTTTGGAGGGAATAATCAGATGCAGAATTCCACTGCATCTTGGCAAAAGCCTGTCGAAATGGATTGATTGAATGATTGGTGTCATCTGTGTGAGCAAGTGGCCCCCCAGCTCACTGGTCACATCAAGTTCCAAGCTAGCAGGAGCTCAGTGTGAAAGCAAGATTTTTTTGTGTCCCTTGCTTTCCATCTCATATCTTATTTTTTCTGCTTCAATTAATCAATTTCAGATACTTATATAAGACTTTGAGTCTTTGAATGGTAATATCCAGTTCTTTACTGTTATGAATCTAAGTTTGTAAATGGCCTTATACTGTTAAAGTACATATATTTTCCATTACAGCTAAAAGTCTATGTACTTTAAATATCAAGTTCTGATAACAAGAGTATGTGATTATGGAACACGTTGTTTTTATAAAGGCAAATATCTATTAAATATTTAATGCTGGTCCAAAATATATGATTATTCTACTCTCAGTAGCAAATTTCCCCTTGAAACGTGCCTGTGTACATTCATAATAATTAAGTATTCAGGAAATACTGGTCTGCTGGTGACGCTTTTGTTTTCTCTAGGCAGAATCATATCGAGCAGAACACTGTATTTTTCTGAAAAGAAGTCCACAGATAACTCACACAGATTTGGAATCTACCTTGAGGTATAAGAAACAAAAGAGATGAAGGGCATGAAGACAATTTCAGGCACACTTTGTTTGCACTACTCAAATGTGTGGAACTATTAATGTTGTTGAATTCTAAAGCTGCTTTGCTGATGATTTATAGATTACACTAAATTGAAATACAATGTTTTTTCAGGAACCGCTTTATGTTAAGCCTTTATCATCTTACATCATTATCAGTAAAGGATGAATGTAAATAAAATAGAATGCTGCAATTCCTGTGTGACTCACAGTCAAAACATACTAGGAAGACCACAGAAAACCATCAGGATCATTTAAAAACAGTGTACAAACTACAAAAACTGTTTGGAGCTCTGCTCCTTATCAAGCATTCTCCTCTATCATCTGATGACTCTATGAGCTTCTTGTAGATGAGCCTTCCTATACGTCACCATTAAACAGCAGAATATAAATGTGAGTGATTGCGTGCTGCTGCGGCATTAGAATACTCTCTTGTTAGCAAGATTGGAATCTGCCCCATTCATGGCAGTTTTTAGCATTGCTTCAAATACATCTGTCATGTCTTCCTCTATAAAGGCAGATTGAACAAATGGAGTGCTGTGCTTCCACAAGCTGATTAGGTAGGAGCCTCAGAACAGTCTGCATAGACGGAGTTGGGCACTTGAATGACACGTGCACAGCTGGAACATGTTGAGTAGAGCGTGTGGAGTAAACAGCATTGCCAATTTATATCTGCTGAGGCCTGTGTCTGTTTTCTTTGGCAATTATTATCTTTTTCTTTCTAGGTTTTTCCATCCTTGACAGAATGACTAATGTGGTCACAGATTTGCTGTCACTCTTGCAAATTCTTGGAAAAAGAAGGAAAATCTCCTGTATGAAGCACAGTTCTATATAGAAGAGATAGAATAAACAAGTCAATATGTAGGCAAGACAGTCTGGAAGACATTCTTAGCTGGCATGTCAGCCCATTGTAACAGTGTCCCATATCTGACATAGTGCTTGTGGCCCATGCCAGAGACAAGGGGCTGAAGAATAAGTAGCCTTCATGTTTCCAACAGAGATGGCAATTTACTTAAACTCATGAAGAAAGACTAGCAGAGGTCAGTAACTGTGTAGAGTCAAATGAGTAAGCAGTTGATTTTCTGATTTAGGTGACAGCATGCTGTATCAAATGGAGAGTTCTATATAGAACCAACAAATAGCTTTGTAAAGCAGTTGCAAAACAAAACCAAAATACAAAACAAAACAAAACAAACAAAACAATACAAACCAAGAGAAACATTTAAAGTTTCAGTAGTTGTGAATTACACATTAGGGCAGTGAAAGAGATGGCTTTACAATAATGCCATCTTGACAATAGGACTGACATTGTAAGATTAAAAATATGAAAGATCATTGGCTACTATCTAACATGAAATGTCAGACGCATAAAATCTTTCATGAGTATCTAAGTATAGGTATATACATAGATAAACAGAATAGATAAATATACATAGACAAATAGGACTCTAGAAAGCAAAGCCTATTAGAAGTAGATTTTTTATACTAGATTCCATGTTGGATGTAAACTATATTATTGCTGAAACTGGTATTTGTGTTCCTGCAAAAACCCTCATTTTGTGTGAACCACCATCTTAAAATAAACTAGTGTGTTGCTGGTTGCATGTTGCTTAGCTTGTGCCACAAGTAACTCGTCTTTGGACAGTCACCTGTCATGTGTTCACTACAATCCAGCTACTGAACTTGTGCTCTGGTGTCCCTATAGGGGGTTTTCCCTAAGGTTATAGTTTAATTTTTAAGACACCTCAATTTTCCATGTTTAAGTAAATTGTTTTGTAATCAATAAAATTTATTTAGGGGGAAGATAAAAAAGGAAACAAGAAAAAAGAGAAAGACAAAAAATGCTAGACAGCATTAAGCATGATTTAAAGGAGGTGGAAGCTTTTATACTGTCACCATGAATAATAGAAATCCAGAGTGCTTGCACACTGCACAAATGTTCTTCCAGTAGATTTTCTAAACTGCAACCATATGCTTGCAATGCAAAAATATCACAGGGAGTACTGTCCTACTTATTACAGCAAAAACAGTGGGGTTTAGATCTTCTTAGGCAGCAATGTAACATAGTTTAAAAAGTAAAGCATTCCCTAGAATATAACATCCTTGTAAAATTAAATAGTTGCATTGTTTTCTGATACCTCTGATGTATATTTTCCCTAGTAACGGGGATCCATAGAGGTTCCCATGGATAATAAGGGGTTACAGAGAAAACACAAAGCAACAGAAAAATGTGAAAATAAGCTTTCTCTTTGCTGATCTTAAAGTGATGAGAAAGGAAAAATAATAAGCAAGGATTGCTCACATGATTTTAAATACATAAAATTATGAAAGCCTTGTGTGCAGAGCAAGTCAGGAGATTATCGGAGAATGGTACAGTGACAGCTGTTTCAGCTTTATTATATAGCAGAAGTAAACCTGTTGGCTTGTGAAATGCCCCTTTTGTGTTTCTAGCACTAACTATCAGCAATTACAGTATGATACTAGAACATATGGCAGTGTAATTGAAGGTGTGGCAAGAAATCAGAGTTAGGCACTTACGGCCATATGTTCCCCTCCACTAACCAGAGTGGAGGGAAGCAGATGGGCACAAGTTAAAGTGAGGCACAAAGGGCTGGCATAGTCCACCCCGAAGGCAAAGGCAGCTAAGTCACACTTCGGTGTGAGTCAAAGTGGTGAGCCTTTAGGAATGAGCAGGAATCAATCTGAACAAAAGAGAGCTAGCTGAGTGAAAATGGGTAGCTGCTACACCACAGTGTATTTCTACAGACTATTCTCATAGACCAGCAATGGGTAAATAAGCCAGGGAAAATGTTGACAAGACAGCAAGTGGTCAGGAAAACTGTATAATAGTTAAAGGCCATGAGTCCCTCTCTCCCTATCCTCACATCAGACTACCATGGAATGTATTTTCAACCAATTGTTTAGATTTGAACAATTCTCTTTCTGTTTATTTGTCTTTCGTCTTCTTCTTGGTCTCAGGAGATATTGCATCATTGTTTAAATCCAGCCATTCTCAGGATTGTTTTGGCAGCAGTTTCTCAGTTTGAAAATGGAGATAAACCAGTGCCTGTTCCGCTGAACGATTATCTTCCTTCTTCACTTGTGTCTAAAATGGATATAAAGCCTCCTTTCAAGTCAGAATGGTAAAACCTTGCACCAAACTTACATTAAACTTTTGACTAAACACATAGGTGAGAGATGTGGGGAAGTTAATTCAAAATTATTTACGTTTTTATTTCAAAGTGTTATTAAAACAGACGTTAAAGAAAGAAAAAATAAAAATTAAATCTGTTAGTGTTTTCTTACTTTATTACCTCTTTCCTCCAAGAGTAGTCTTTGTTTGGGAGTACTCAATATGTGAGGAATAAGTCAGTATTTAGTCAGCAATTGATTTTCGATCATTATCTCTACCCATTATTACTTGTTATCTGTGCCTTCAGAAAATCAGTAGCACAATAACTATCTCCAGCATATTACTCACTATCATATACACTATATATTGAATCCTATACTAAGTATTCATTATTGTGATTAACAATGGAAACAGTATGCTGGAGATTTTTTCTGTAGTAAGGGATAACTGTTTTCTTTGGTGGAAACAAAAGGAATGTTTTACTAGTGTCACTGAAGAAAATACAAATTACAATAAGAACATGATTTCAATGCTAAAATCTGAATTTCCATATTACCCTGCACCATGCAGAAACCAGGCTATACTTTACCATGAACAAAACTTTCAATTAAGTAGTTAAGTATTAATAAGACATGAAAGAAATACAACTTTAAATTCATACTTACCACTGTTGAGTGGTCTGTTTTTTTGTTTTGTTCTGTTTTGTTTTTCACATATCAGCACTATCTTGTTTCACTTAGTGTTAGACGTAAAGAACAGTGAGCTCGTTATGCTTCAGCAGGGGGCAGCATGGTATGCAGTTTGCCACTCGATGGTCAGGCTTGCGGTATTAACAACGTGATATACTAATTAGTATGGAGCTTTGCTGGTTACAGACTGTTGTGTAAACTCTATTCCTATCAAAACAGGAACAGAAGTGCTAGTTCCATGAACAATCTGCAGGACTTGGCATAGATACAAGACATCAGCAAAGTATCAAAGAGGAAAAAATTAATCATTATTCAAAAAGATTGTGGTACGTAGGGTAGGTTAGGACCTCATTTTTTAATCAGTCCTCAGTCATTAGTACATAAGTGCTTCAGATAATAAACATCAGATTACTACAAGTCTCCGTGATGTGCTGCAGACATGAGGCTGACACAGTGACAAAATGACACCATTCTCTGCTTGCAAAGCTGTTCCAGGGTCTTTATGTTGTACAGTTTCTAGACCAAACGTTCACACTGAAATCAGTTTTGCTAAAGAATGATACATCATTAAACATTGAGTCTGAATACAAGATTTTATGCTATACATTGGTACAATTGGGAAGATTTATATGTAGAATTGAGCCTCTGAAGGTCAAAAATGAACATAATTAACCCCAAAGCCTTTTTTTCATAGTTGTGCTGGTAGGATCGATACATTCATTATGAAGGTGTGCTGGGCACTTGCAGTATCCTGCATAATTGATTATACAGTTGATTTAAAGTGCTCTGATCCTACTTTTTTTTTTAAACTCAGTACCATGAATGAGCTGATTCCAGTTAGTGCTTAAGAATCTGTTTTACCATGTAATTTCTCCGCCATTCTAAATAGACTGTTTTGTCCCTATTACAGTATAAATTAAGGACAGCAGAAGGAAAATTGATTATTAATTTCACTTAAAGCAGAAGAACAAAATTAATGATATCACAGCTTTCTGATGAGGATGGGTAGTTTCTTAAACCAAATAGAAAAATAGCTCTAACTGTTAATCAATTACACCTGGATTAGGAGATATTACTAGCAATTAATAGTCATGTAGCATCAAAATCAATGAGGCTTGCCAAAGAAATAATGAGGCTCATAGCACTTCCACTGTGCAGCTACTGTAACCTCAAATTATTGGATCGATAAAGAAGGTCCCTTACAGAAAGTGAGGAAGCCTAATTGCATGATGAAAAAAAACTAGGATATCCTGGAGAAAGAATGGCCAAAACATTCTTGAGCTCTACAGATTAATTAAGAATGTGGTTTTGCATAATTTTCATATTGCAAGGGGAAAGAAACATCCATTTTCTTTTTGGTTAATTAATTGCATTCAAAGTGGGTCATGTTACGATTTTGCATGATGTGAAATATGCAGATTTTCAAGATTTCAACATTAAACCAGGTGATACTCAGCAATTTTGCCTTGAGAATCTGAGTTTGTTCTAACTTGAAACTCAAAGCAAAAGTTGAGGGGGTGGGGAGAGTGTTTTACAAATCTACATGGATAAAACTGAATAAAATTTTTGTGCAGAACCTACAAAAGCCAAACGTTAAGTTTTGCAGTTATTTTCTTGCTAACATGTCACAAAATCAACATAAGTGGAGGATTTATGGGTATTTATTTCAGTGTTCTCCATCTTTGAAAATGTCTTCTTGTACAGTAATCATCTACCTAAATATTGGTTTTCTCCATGGCTGGTGAACTTAGGTTTGTGAATGTTGTCTGTTTCATTTTCTGAAAATGAGAGCTATCACAGAAGATTTCACTTACAATAGCAACAAATGTCAACAAAAAATGCAGTTTGAGTTCGTGAAAAATGGCAAACAAAGCATTTGCAGGAGTGAAGGCATATGTATTTGCATACAGGGTCTGCATGCATGTGCTTTATTCATCTCTACCCTAGTCGTATGATAAGAGTGCCATGGAAAGCTAGAGGTTTAAGTAAAAAAAATACTAGGAGGAAATTGCAGAGAAAAGGTCAAGTAAACAACCCACTGAGTTTTATAAATGCCCTGGATGACAGCCACAGTAAACCCAAGTAGGAATCTGCAGGACTAGGATATGAGATGCTACACAAAATGAAGGAGTCCCTTGGCCTAGTACTTAGCTATTCTCCAATGGATGGCGTCCATTTCAGGGTCTGGATACAAAATCTAGCAGTGGGTAAAAATAAATGCACTGGCATACAAATAGATAAAGAAATGGTGCTATGATAAACTAATACTTCTTGGTGTGATTAAATCTTACCGGGAAAATATTCAAACTCTTCATGTTCTGTGGCTATAATGTCCAACACTTAAAATACTTCTCATTGTTTATCTTTACACTCATAGAACATGAAATACAAGATTTCTTTAAAATTAGTTGCTTTTTAAAACAAGTTTTCAAGGAGAACATATGTTATGGTGTTACATTTTATTACATACTGGGGAAAAATTAAAATTGGTTTATTAGTTCTCTGAGCAGCATTTTCTTTGGTCTTGCAGAACCACTGATACATTGCACTGGTTTTATTTTGTTCAGAAGTTAGGAGAAAGAAAATAATGTACAAATCTCTGAAAACGCAAGAGTTAAGTCTGACCTTTGTATAGTTACACCACCAGGGAAGCCAGGTATGTGCGAGCACGAATAACTGAAATGTCCCATATGTATCAGCACCAGGAATCTTTTCTCAAAATTTTTTTGAAGTCAAAGAAACTGTGAAACACACAGTTTCTGAAACCATTCTTAGCTCAGGTGCACCTCTTCTCTCTTTACTAGCAAAATAATTGATTTTCAATACACTTTTAGTAAGATTTCTTCAACTTGAAAAAATGATTTGAGGGGGAAAAATGTGGGTGAGGAAGTATGTGTGTGTTTGTTACCAAACAAATTTTCTCTCCTGTAGCTGTTGCATTTTATTCACCTTTCTAATTCAGTGCATACAAATGGATACACAGGTCATATCTGGAAATTTATGGTTGTGAAAGCAGAATGTAGCTGGCTATACCACAGACACCCTGACAATCTCTACTCGGACCATAGTAAGGAAAAGAAGGAGAAAAGAATGGCGCTTGCAAATTCAGTTATTTATGGGGTTTTTTTTGAGCCTGAGTTTTCTCTTATTCAGCAACCCCAATTACTTAAACTTCGCAGTAATAAGTCTCAGGATTAACCTGTGATTCTGTGGAAAGTCAGCATAAACATTCAAACATCCAAGAGCACTGTGGGCTTTTAGCTCCATTTTCTTTCCTTATGCGTTACTGTGTCTTAATGTGAAAAAATAACATTTTTTTGTTCACTAAGTGAAAATTTTCCTTCGATTTTCCCATAGTATAGAAACCAGCTAACTTTTTTAAAATACTTTTTAATATTTTAATTCTTTTGAGGGGACAAAATTAATGCTTCTGCCCCACTATATTGTACATGTTCATCTTCTCTACTTATCAATATCTTCTAAATATTTGCTAAATGATAGCAGACTTGTCAAAGTCACTTAAAACACACTAATTAATTGATTACCTATCAGAGGAAAGACTAAAGCAGAACTTATAGCAAGTGAAAATTTTTCTTCTTTCACCACAGCAGTACTATGTTTAAAATCTCTCTCACATGATACACTGGAACTATATCTACAAGATAAAAAAAAAAATGTTCTCCAGGATTTTAATTTGGAAAGACAAAAGACATGCAGCCTAGTATGTTGTCTTCCCATCCCCTTCTCATTATCCTTTTGCATCCTGTCAAATCTGTGTAGAATTTTCAGAGGTTTTCTAAGGCAGCCTTCAAGGTCTCTATCTAATATTACATCCAGAATTTTAAAGGCTTATTCTTAATGCTTTTGCGTATTTTTTTAAACTTTCTTTCATTTTGTCTGTCTATGGATACAAAGAAAGACACTTATCCACTGCCTAACACCAAGAGTTTGTCGAAGTTAAATTCATGATTTGTATGTAAAATTCTTAAGGGAAGTCAGGATAATCAGGGAAACACTTCACAGATGGAAGATGAAGTGTCCAGCACATTGTATTATACCTAATATGTGGCACTGAACAGTACAAAAATACGTAATGAGTTCTCTAAAACAACAGTCCCTGGTTGTATTTACATCTTATGATAGACATATATTTGCCCTTTCATTTGGTTTCCAGTCTTCTTTTCGCTTCTACTCTTCTTCAGGGTAGCTCATGTATAGACAGTATTTTTCGTCCTGCGTTTAGTCTTCTGCTTAGTTTGGGAAGAGTCCCTTGTCTTCATCTCTGCTATTTTTCCCCCAGCTTTTCTTTTCTTAAAAAAAATTAACAGAGTAGCTTAAAATGTCTTTGATTTCATAACACCTATATATCTTTTATTTTTTTTGCACCTTTATTTTTCTTTCAATATTGCATAGTTGATTCTGAGTTTCTTTATGTCCATTAGGGGACTTGTGGTACACATCAATATTTTGAGCACAAATCAAATCGTGGCAAAGGCTCTCTTATTCACACCCATCAGTTCAGAAGCGATGTATGAGACTGTGTCCTATGCAGTATGACTTTGTTAGACAGCTCTGAGATCATTTCAGCATACTTTGGTTTATTAAAGCACTGTTCAGTTGTCCAGTCGGTTTGACAACTCTGTTCTTCCACGCATGTAGGAGAAAGGGTGAACGCAATGGTCGAATCTTTGTGTACAGACTGAGATGCCTATCTTAAATTCCTAGTATGCTGTTCTCCAAAAGAGTTATTGATAAAATGCTTTAATTGCCTCTCCACAGACTGTAAGCTTGATGTGCAATAGACAAAATGCATCTCACTCAACAGTCTGAGGAAAATTATGTCGAATAAGGCACCCATAACAAATAATAGACTACTCTGCCAATATAAGTAAAGGTAAAAGCATCTTCTTTCTCATCTGATGTGCATCAGGTCACAACTTCTCATAATCCTGAGCTGATTCTTCCTTTGAAGGACAAGTTGTGGCTGAATCCATTGACCCAAGCAAACTCACACTCTCTTTGTTGCTGAAGACATTAGCAAGTTATTGTTCAAAGGAATTTATAGAATTTATCAATTATTGGTGTTATGTACACCAATGTGCACAATCAAAACATTATAGATTTTAGAGGGTGAAAAAATTATTACATTAGAAACTACAATATATTTCCATTCTCTGGCACTGAGAACATACACAGTGTATTCTTTGCAAAATACTTTAGTGGCAGATTTCAATTCTTCAAAATTTTTGAATCTCACACGTTAAAATTTGTCTTCTTTTTTGTTTGTTTATTTTTATTTTGCTAGTATACATAGGTAACAGTGATGTCCTGAGTTTTCTTCTGAACTGATCTATTTTTTAACCGCCTTTCTTCCTCTTTAGATCTGTAACACTCTCAAGTTTTCCAAACATCACTTTTCAGACGCTAGGAAGTTTGAAATTTTCTGTAATGGACAAATGGCAGTTGAAAAACTCCAAAAGGATTAATGGGCATGAAACATATGCATCAATGTCGGTTTCATTCTGCCCAACTGGTGGTAAAATCAAAAGAATAGAAAAAGGAAAAAAGGAATCATAGATGGTATTTTCAAAAGGGAAGGTTCGGGAAGGGAAGGTTCGGGAAGGTTAGGAAAGGAAAAGAAAGGCGCGGAAAGGCGCGGAAAGGCGCGGCAAGGCGCGGAAAGGCGCGGCAAGGCGCGGAAAGGCGCGGCAAGGCGCGGAAAGGCGCGGCAAGGCGCGGAAAGGCGCGGCAAGGCGCGGAAAGGCGCGGCAAGGCGCGGAAAGGCGCGGCAAGGTGCGGAAAGGCACGGCGCGGAGCGGCAAAACGAAAGGCAAGGCAAGGCAAGGCAAGGCAAGGCAAGGCAAGGCAAGGCAAGGCAAGGCAAGAGGCAAGGCAAGGCAAGGCAAGGCAAGGCAAGGCAAGGCAAGGCAAGGCAAGGCAAGGCAAGGCAAGGCAAGGCAAGGCAAGGCAAGGCAAGGAAAGGAAAGGAAAGGAAAGGAAAGGAAAGGAAAGGAAAGGAAAGGAAAGGAAAGGAAAGGAAAGGAAAGGAAAGGAAAGGAAAGGAAAGGAAAGGAAAGGAAAGGAAAGGAAAGGAAAGGAAAGGAAAGGAAAGACAACCCTGATATCAAACTATCAAACTAAGGAAAAAAGTCAGCATTTGCAGTGATTGTTTTTAACAGCATAGAAATCTTGTTGACTAGAATTTCCAGCTGGTAGGTCAGCTTCACTATCTGCCATGTATACAAGTAGCTAAGTAATACACTTACCACTCTAGCTCTTCTTGAAGCATGTAGACATTGATAAGATAAATTTAACTCACCTTGCTTCCATCATACACCAGTACTAGATAAAAATTACATTAATTTTCAGTTATCAATAAGGCTAAAGAGTATGCTCATTTAGTCTAACAATTTGCATAAAATCTCAGGTAATACCTGCATTGAGTCTAATGATTTTTGTTTGAATAAGATCTCTTTCAGAGAAACACCCTTTCAAAGAGTTCGAGCAGTGGTGATCCTACCTTTTATGGTGAGCTATTCTAACAGCTAATTATTCCCACTGTTAAAATTTGCACTTTTTTCCCACTTTTCTTTGCTCAAGATGCTGCTTGTTCAAGTTGTTATGCCTTTGTTTGCTAGATTAAAGATTCCTTGGGTTCTTTGTTGTTTGTGTACTTGATGTGAGCTCCTGAGGGTGACATTCACAACTTCTCTGAAATTTCACCGCCTTGTGATCTACACCTACCTACTATGCAAAGTAAAAGTGATGTTAAAATAAAGGGGAAAAATGAAGCAAAGCAGGTATTCTCAACTAAATGAGACTTGTTGATTTCATAGGCAGGTATTCTTTTTCTCTCTTAAGTGGTCTCTCCCAGAAAGTCCATTAACAATCTTTCTTATGTTATACTTCCTTCTTAGATTTAAAAAATGGCTTCTTTTATCATTATTTTAATCTTAAAAATCTAAAGACATAGAAATTTGTTGCCTGTCAGAGTATTGTGATGTAACTGTAAGTGATGGCATGTTCTAGTCACAGGTACATGAAGTTAGCGGCAAAACATACCTGATTAAAAAAATAACAGAATGGCAGGCTTGTGTGATGTTTTTCAATCCTTTTGGCCATGGCTTTTATCTCTAAGAAATGCATACTAGATTTCTCTGTGTCAGTGACTGTCAGAAATGATGATGAATGAAAGAAAGTCAGAAGCCAGGAAAGTAAAACAGATAACCTTCATTATCGTGTTTTCTGAGGACACTGTTTAATAGCAGTAGAGCACTGTAGTAGTTTACCACTCTTTTCACCATCCATGATGCAAGTATTGCAAAAATCCAGAAGTATGTGCTGCTGCTAGGATTTCATATGGCTGCTTCAGAAATGGATTTTTGCTTGGTTGTATATGGTGACAAGTAGCACATAATTGTAGAAGCAAATATATTAAATTGAAAACTTTTGGGCAGATAAATGAAATTCAGCTATTTAAATGACTAGTCAAGTTGTTTATCAACAGTCCATTGTGGTGGGAATGTCTCCCTGGCACAGCTCAAGTTGCACAGAGGTGATATAGCTCAGAAGACAAAAGTGGCATAACTACCGAAGTGCATCCCTATTTATGTGCTAAGAAAACCTGCTCCTTGCTTCTGTATGGTGCACATGCACTCAGTGCTCCCAAAGTCTCAGGACACTTTACTGCATTTTTAAAGAGAAAACCACACTCTTTGTATCTCACAGGTTGCTAACAAGGGCTGTTCCACTGAGACAGTGAAACTGAGTAAGAATGTGTAAACATGTATCCCCATATAAAATAACTGATTTTTTTTTTTAAGATGTAACTCCTCCTCTAATTTGAAACAATGTGTTAAAGGTTGTTGTGTTTGTTTTTCATCCTAGCATAGTAAGCCAGTATTTCAAGGTTCTTAAACCAGGTTAAATCTGAGAAACTGATTTATAAGCAATCAATAGATAAGCAATAATACTTGTGAGCAGTATAAATGATTTCCTCAATCCAAAAACCCTGAAAAACTGTTTCCATGTAAAGTGTTTGGCAGAAATGCACAGTAATGCAAAGGTATTAGTGAAATTACTTGAAAGTTCTTTTTTACTTTACATAAGAAAAACTAAAATCACTTAGCATTTCAAAGATTTTGTTGGGAATGCTTTCTTATTCCAAGGGACTCCAAATTTGCATCATTAGTATCATTTCAGTTTATTTAACCAATTCAACCTCTGTCCACCTCCTGAGTATGGTGAAGAGTGTTTCTTTCATGTTTCTAAGGAGACTGTAAAACGTATGAGATCCTCTGAGACATTTTAATCATTTCCCTTACTTTTTCTGAGAAACAAACATTTCTTTGGAGAGACTGTTTCCCCATATGAAACTTTGTCCTACTTCTTGGCATAATATAATGAACTGAAGGGGGTTTTTTAAACAAAAAGGCTATCCTTTCAGAAGAAAAATATATGATATGAAGGCTTTTTTTTTGTCCTGCAGCCCATTTCTTTACACTAGAATGCAAATCAAATTAAAGGAAGACCGCTATAATCTTCTAATCATAATTTTGTAAAACCCATCGGTTGTACATGTGTAGGAAATGAATCACCTTGCAGTGGTTAAGACAATGACGTATTCTAAAATGCTACTACATGTTGGACCCTACAAAAATGTGTTATAAACATAGCTGAGTGAATTTTGTAATCCTAAAATAGGTAGATTAAGTAAAATATGTCTTGAGCTCAGATGAAAAACTGCACTATATTGTTGAAGAAGGTTTGTCAGAAAATTTGATTGTGAAACCTGGAAAAAGTGAACATTTATGTGATTTTTAAACATAAAAAAAGGAAAAAAAAGAGGAGAAGGAATTTGAGGTACCAAAAAACTACAGCATACAATAGTCTGGGGGGATGTATGGAGGACAGAATGAGCACGCCTCTGAGAACATCATGTTGTCTGCGATATAAAGCACAGTTCTAAGAGGCAGGCATTCTCAATCATCTACCTTTAGGATGATGAGTGAACTGGCTGTTAGGTTTTTTCCCATGTTTTCTAAGAGCATTCATCACTGCATAAGAAGAACTGTAGAGAAACACTTTCTCAAAATAATTTTACTAATTTTCCGAGCCCTACTACATCATCAAACTGAAGTACTTTTTTTGGACTAAAACCAACTTCAGATAATGAAAGCTGACAGAAATTCTTCGTTTTGACAAATACAATATTTTAATTATTATGCCTACTAAAAATCTAATTAGCGATTGCCAATTTGAGCACAAAAATCTAATCTAAAAGTCCTTTGTCTCAGTTCTCTAATGATGCAGAAACAGATATAAAAGTCTAATGCCTTCTGTTTTCCAGTTTCTGAAAGCTTTTTTCCTACAGGCACTTTTAGTCTTTTTACATCTAACTTTTGAACCCTGTAGACGGGACAGGCTTCCCTTCTGGTTCGGTAAAGATTTTACTAGGTTTTAGATCAAATAAATGAAAAACCAACTTCTTTAATCTCCTAAGTAAGGTGTGTCCTAAGTAAAGCCTTCCATGAAGACCAATTGGATTGCAGTGCAGGCACTACTGAAAATTCATACATTGATTGCAGCAATACTCATTGCTTTAGGGTTATTATGAGTATTTTTCGATATAATTCCTCAAAACATACTGGTTACTGAGGACTATCAGTGCATTATTTATTCTATTTTTTTCAGAAAGTTAGTTTAGACCTAATAAAATAATTACTCCTTTCTGACTATCTTTAAGTGCAGTTACAGATATGCTTTTCCATCATTGTTTTGATTTGTTAGTACAAGCTGATAACACCACAACCTAAGGAGTCTACATGAAAATTAATTAGGCTATTTTTTATGGGAGTCTTTGTGAGGAGATAAATGGTTCATGATAAATGAACTCTCAGGCCACAAACTGGAGCATTTATTGATTCACTGGCCATTTATCCTGGAATTTACTCCCTAGCAAAAAGAATATTGCTATATACTTAAATAAAGGTTTTGAGTATTATGCTAACCTTTCACCAGGCAGTAATAAGTGCCCTAACCAAACTCATTCTGCTTTGCTTCCCATTCATTTTGCTGTCATCATCAACATTATTATCCACTACAGAGTCTGAGCAAATTATAATGGGTTTATCTGGAATATAAAGTTGTAAGAACCAACCTTCACACATTCCTTATATCTTCATGGTGTCTAACAAAAAAATATACAAATCTTACATTAATTCAGATATCTGTATCCAAATACACTTTAAATGGGGATCCCATTTCAGTCAGAAAAGCTACTATCTTTTGGGCTTTTTGAAGTGTTGGTAGAGCTTATTATGTGATATTAGATTCAGTTTTAATATTTGATGCATAGGCTGATTAAATATTAGTTCCTTGTATAGCTTCTAACACATATATGCACAGTTAATACCCAGCATTTATGCTTATAAAATAGTTGAAACATAAGGGATTGTTTAACTCTATGGGGTTTTTTTGCCTTTGGCTAGTCTAGATGTGCTTAATTATAAGGTTTAAATTCACATGGGTTTTGTAAACCATTTAGGCACAAAAAGCAGAACAGTCACAGCAAGGTTTCCATTTAGAATATGTCTTAATTGAGGATAACACTCTTTTTCTTCTTTCTTGTTTTTTTAAACTCCTCCCCTTCAGGCTCTTTCTAGAATTATGAACTTAATTGCCTGAGAGAAAAAAGTATCTTAAAAAAAAAGTAAGCCATGGAAATATTTCTCATTGGAGAGTATCTAATCTTTAAGGAGTGCATTCTTTAACATGGATTCACATGGGACATGTGCATGAAAGCCACATGTCATGTTACAGATACTTGGGATGAAATAGCTGGGTCTCAAAGACTGGTGAAATAGAGGGGAAAGGATGGCACCAGACATACAGTTTCTGGAATTCTGGTCAGTAGCCAGGCCTTTTCCATGGCACAGGTCCTTCTGGAGAGTGCTTCTTATATTGTTCACTGATAGTCACTTTAGACACTAGTTTTAGTCGCCAAGTGAAAGATTTTAAAAAATGCTCTATCTGGTTTTGTATGGTATAGTAGAAGCTAATGGAATGACATGGAAAAGAAAACTGACTTGGCTGATTTGGAAATTTGAGGGCTAGAAGGAAAAGGAGAACAAGGATGGTCCTTTAATAAATCATCTGCAATGGAAAAATATTCACTGCCCTTGCTGGCCCAAGAAAACCTGTCCTTAATAGCACAGGAGGACAGACATCTAACAGATGTTAGAGGCCCAAAGCTTCCTTGAAAAATTTTACACAGGGGAAAATCTTGTTCTTAAAGAGGATAGTATTTTATCTAGAATGATTCTCTCATACTCTCTGTTTTAGTAAAGCACAATTGCTTTGACCTGAAACAAGCCTTTCTTCCCCGAAAGGCTTGCCTAGGGTCCCCTTCCAGAGCAAGAGATAATTTCAAAATCCTTGCTGGATGCAGCATCCAAAATTGGATGCTGACATCCAATACTCTTTACACTGTATAGAAGAGACAGTACACTACGTATAAAAAGTAAAGTGGTCCAGTAATGTGACACATCTTTTTTATTGGCTATTCTTGTCCTTAGACACTAGATTTTGATGCCTATTAGAACCAAGGTCTAACCATTATGGTTGGTATTAGTTCATTATCTCAACCAGTGTCATTCTGGGATCATCTGCAAATTCTGTGCTCAATTTAACCCAAAGGCTTGAAATCACTGATCTAGCCAGCAATGTCTGGTTGGACTAAGAAGTCTAAGGTGGACAGATTTTAAATTTTATTTATTGCTGTTTGTTAGGAGAGTAGTGTGCCTTAACCACATTGCTCTGAAAGACGTTGTTCTTTTGCTACTTTATTTTATTATTTATTTTGCTACTATTGCTTCAAGTTGTAGAGAATTATTTTGAATGAAGACATAAAGTCCATTATACTTAGGAAGAACTGAAGAAAAATCAAGATTTGAAAAAGTGATGACATTTATTTATTCTAGAAATGACATATAAGTCTCTCCTGTGTGTTCTACTCATAATGACGTTAAATAATTCCTTCAGAAGTTCAATTCCCTCCAATAAAAAACCTCCCAAGGATTCATTGTTAGAGAATAGTCCCTTGGTCTCTATGCCCATTACTTTCACAGAATGTTTAATGGCAGAACCTTGGTCTTACTCGTTAAGTCTGTATATCGTTCATTGAAAAGACAACAGTTTCATCGAACATGCTGATGAATGTCTGTGTCACAGTGGTGTAAAAATGGTGATTAGAGCATGCTGGTCGGAAATGGAGAGATTTATATCTATTGCAGGTAGAACTTGTTCTGAAGGTTAAAGGATTTGTTGTTGCTTTCTCTGCTGTGCTTTCGAGTAGATCAAGTGGGGTCTAGATGCTATGCAGATCAGGATCTGATTCATGTAAGAAAGGGAAATAGTTAATATAGAATTCTGAGGTTGGAGATAACCAAACTAGAGCAGATCTAGAAAATCCCTAAATTTTTTTTTTCAACCTTCAGAATTTCAATATAAAATGTATTATCATATGGGGTCATTATATTAAGAAACAGCAATTTAGGAAACTTCAATTAAGCAACAATTTTTGAGATAATCCTGAGTGAGTAATAAGATTTATCTGTTCTTTTAACATGGAAAATCTACAGACAAGGAAGGATTCATACAAAATATAACTATCTGAAAGGATATTTACCTTGCTCAATTAAATGTGCTTAAAAAAACCCCAAAATAAACATAAAAATTAAATCAAACCTTTACACTAAAACAAAAAACCCCTAATTTTTCCTTATAGATGAAATTGCATATCTAGACTGCGAGGGCCAATATAATGTCATTTGTATATCTGCAACATAATTGCTAATGAACAAGTGTATCTGATTCAATTAACTTCTGTAACTGATTTGAAGCACTATTCTGTGTTTTAATGTATGTATAATTTACTCATTTTTACTAGTGAAAGTCATTTCATGGTTTTTGAATGACAGTACTTTTCAGACTAGGCACTAGCTGAAAAAATGGAGAAGTAAAAGTAAGTAAATATTCCTAAAATACCTACTTAACCAATCAAATTTTTTAAAAAAGATAACTCTGACAATTTAGCAAGGTATAGAAGCAAAACTCAATGAAAATCTGAGACTAAAGCTTAAAACAACCTAATAAAATAACAACAACAAAAACCAAAACAAATGAACTAATAAAATCATCTACTTAGATAAACCCTCACTGATTCTTTAATTAAACTCCTGTCTCTTTAAGGTCTTTACCCTGAAATTCCTTTAGGAATATGTGAGCTTTTTTGCTGAATTAAGCAGTCAGCACGATACTTACAGAATGCCATAAAAAGTACTGGAGAAATAGTACTGAGAATAGTACCTACTGGAATTCTGCGTACTTTAGAGAGACGAGTAGTTAAAAAACCTCATGTTTCAGAGGTGGAATGCCTAAAGAACAATAATTTCAGTAATTTTTATTTGCTGTTTGCTGTTTGTTCAGAACAGCATCTGTTTCTTCATGGTGTGGTCAGGATTGTTATCTCATTATCTTCTCCAGTAACTAATTTCTGTGCAAATTAAATTCTTGTAGGAATGCCCTGAAATGTGCAGTCAAATTTTGTGTGTTGTTACAATACTGTGGTATGCAGTGACAGTTTTCTGTCAGTGTCTTTTGACTAACACTAAGGATCAAACTACAATTTCAACTCAAAATGGGTTTTTGTGAAGTAAAACACTCTTGGCTTGATAATTGGAGATAACATTCTATACCTGTTTTGGAGAGACTGATGTTATACATTCCCTTTTCAGTTTTAGGAAGAGAATGAAAGACTGTAGAGATAAGCAAAAGATTAAGTGAGTATTTCAGCTATCTCTATATGAATCCCTCTCTCTTGATGCTTAGAAATTTGTTAATATTACACTAGGGGCTTTTTTAATCAAATACAGGTTTCAAACATATCAGCTCACAGTGAGGCTTCTATTTAACTTACTAACACTGTAATGGTGTGGGTAATGGCATTACACCTGAGTGAAAACTGCATAAACAACAGGAGTCCTTCTATCTGTAAGACACAGGCAAAGCCACCTAAAGATATGAGAATGATGTTGTGATAGGAAAGCCAGTTAGCACAGAACCTGTCACTCGGGTTAGTGATCTGTTACAGAGCAGCTGGCCCCCATCCCATCATTTTAAACATACACTGACAGAACTAGAAATGTTATCACATTGCACATATACAGTTGCAAGAGAACAAAACTACTAGGACTGGGAAGGACTGTAGCTTTTGAAATTTGGAGAACTAGATCTCACTACAGTTTTAGACACATCTCAAAGAGACATTTTGTGTCTGAAATAAGGTAGATTGATATGGGATCAATGGTTTCTGATCCAGAAACCAGATTCTCTGAGTCCAGAGGACTAAGAGAGAAATAACGTATTAATTAACTTTATGTAAATAGATAAATATTTAGAGGAAGCCAGAAATACCAGTACAGTTGCTTGACAGGGAAAGAATTACATTGCTACCATCTTTTATATACAAATGTATCTTTAACATTTACAGCAGTTCCCACTTGACTGATGTGAATTTTCTGGACTAGAAGATTCTAGTGACTGAAGTGCAGCACTGTGCCTTCTAACTCCACAGAAGAGAGCCTTGCTCTACAGCCCTATATCAACATCAAATGCAAGATTTTGTCTTCTTTTCAAATTTACTGCAGATGCATACCTTCAGTTTGAGAAGAAAGCAAGCTACCATTTAATGGGGCTGCACTGGGGTGAGTATTTTTGACTTGATCTAGCTGTGAAAAATACCTTTGTGTTGTTAAGTTTAATAGGTACTCGTGCTCTGACAACTTCTAGAGACCATAATCTGTGTCAGGGCTCCATAATGTGATGAATTTTGGGGACATGTGAGTGTGTTCTTTCTTCAAGAACCTTACAGTATAATTTTAGACAGGACTTGACAATGGTTGTGACTGAAAAAACCCTAAATGAACAGAAAAGACAAACCAAACCAAACCAAACCAAACCAAACCAAACCAAACCAAACCAAACCAAGCCAAACCTACAATAAAACCAGCCAACCAAAAAGAAAAACAGAGAAGAGGAGAGTGGGAACAAGGGAATCAATGACAAGAACAACTGTCTTTATTACTCTGTTATTCCTAACTTCCTGGTAATCAGATCCTCAGGAGCTACAGAAAAAGAAGAAAGCTGTGCTTAATTCTTTGTACCACCATGATCTAGACCATGAGAATGAATCAACACTCTGCCATTTCCATTTGATTTTTACTCTTTGGCATGAGACGAAGATGTCAGCCTTTGAATAAATCATGTATTCAAGCCATAATACTGAAACACTCTTTTACTTTGACCTTTAGATCAATACTCTGAGATTGTTTGGGCCCTGTATTCTTTTCCTGTTTACAAGCTGCCTGGGCAAGAGAGCACAGAATTTGAATGTTTGCCCATCAAAGGATAAGATAATAAAGGACTAAATTTAGAAATCTATTTAGAAGGACTAAAAATTTTGGTGACGTATTCTAAGGAAAAGATATAGAATGGTAACATAAACCTAAAGCCCCTTAAGTTAAAGTTTCAAACAGAAATGGAAAAACTACCACCCTAGAACATAATGAGTTTAAATACAGAATTTGCTGGTTTTGTCCTCTACAGAGCTCAAATTATCTTCAAGATTTTCCCTTCTCTTTCCCAAAAGTATGTTTGCATTCTCTTGCAGAAAGAAAGAAAAAATGTGAAGCAGAGATACACTGAAGTTTCACAGAGATCTTACTAATGCAGTGGGTAAACTATTAACAGTTTAGTTTCAAAATTTCAAGGCATTTTCCCACTGACTAGGCATTTTAACTGCTGCCAAGTGACTTAGACATGGGCATGGGAGGATCTGTGTAGCTTTATTGTCAAATAATGAGAAGATACTAAAACAGTAAATTTTAATAAAAATGCTTATTGAAACATATTGGAAAGGGTAAGAAATTCTATATGAGTGATATTTTGTCTTTGTTGAAACCAGGACAGCCTTTTCCTTAAAAAAATCTCCTTTGCAATAAAACTGCCAGCATCAGAATAACAAGAATCAGGGGCTGACTGAGGCTATAAGGGAACTCTGGAGGTCATCTGGCCCAACACTCTTGCTCAAGCAAGGTTACCTAGGGCTGATTGCCCAGAACTGTGTTCAGATGGCTTTTGACTTTTTCAAGGGTGGGGACTCCACAACTTACCTGGGCAACCTGTGCCAGGGCTCTGTCATTCATCCTCACCTTAAAAAATTCATTTCCTTATGTTCATGTGGACCTTCTTGTGTTTTCTTTTGTGCCAATTGTCTCTTTTCCTCTCACTGGGCCCCCTGAAAACAGCCTGGATCTGTCTTCCTTTCTCCCTCCCTTTAGATATTAGTAGACATTGACAAGATTCTTTCTGAAGCATCTTTTCCTTAGGCTAGAGAGTCCTTCAGTCTTTCCTCATACATGAGATATTCCAGTTGCCTAAACATCTTAGAGGCCTTTGCTAGTCTCTTTCCAGTAGCCTTGTATCGCCTTTGTGCTGGGAAATTGTCTTGGGGTGATTTTATGATTAGTATATTCCCTGATCATCTGCTTTCTGCCCAGAAATGGTTGCTGTAGCTGTTAGGTGAGTCCAGGGAGAGGAGGGAGCCTTGGGGCTGTTTGGTGGGCTTTTTCAAAGCCTCATCCCCAGGTGTCTGGTGTGGTCTGGTGTTGTTTTTGCTTGGCTATATCGGGTTTTTTGTTAGCTTAGGCAAAAAGGTTTTTTTTCTCTTCCTTGGCCTTGGAGAGGCTGCAGCAACAATCCTTTGGTGGCTTTTGGAAGTGAACTGGATGGTTTGGTTTTGATCCGAGATCAGAGAGAATGATCAGCAGGAGAAGAATTGGCTGGGATCAGCCAGAAAGGCAAGGGGCTGTTCTCTTTTGCCCCAGACCCTGGAAAAAGCCAAACTGACAAGAGAAAGCATAGCAAACCCTCCTGCTTCATCAGCTGTGAAGAGGGGACCAACACCAAAGATTCACCAAGTTCACATCTGTTTGACCAACCTGCTGTGTGAACCTTTCTTTTTTCTTTCCACCTCAAGAGAGGACCTGGCATCATCTTTCTCCCATCATGTGGCAGGGTTTTTTTTCCTTTCCTTGGCATTTTTGATTTTTGTTCTGATGCGGGGGGGAGGGGGGGGACGGGGAAGGGAAAGGGGTGTAAGATGTAACAGTTCAACAATATCTAGCATTTATGTACCTTTTACTGTGCCATGTGGGCACTCTGGTGGTCAATAAATGGTTGGAGTTTTTTCACTTTTATCCACTAATATTCATTTCTTATTGTTAGAGACGGATTCTTGGAACATTTTTTTAGTGGAAGCACTCATTCCAGAGTGTTTTTCTCCTACATTTGTCTCTAAGCCAAGACAGAAATGTAGAAGACGACCCAGTGCTCCAGTTCTCCAGTGCCCTCACCAGTGCTTAGCAAAGAGGAAGGACCTTGCCTTCCCCTGCCACAATAATGTGTCTGATGCAGCCAAGAATGCTATCAGATTTCCTTGCCCCAAGGACACAATGCTGGTCCAGGTTGAATATGGGGTCCACTAGCACCCCCACATCTTTCTCTGCCAAGGGACTTTTCAGCTAGGAAGCCACCAGCACATACCAGGAACATTATATTATATATGTTATATACGTTATGTATATTATAT
>VWPU01015890.1:0-28293 GCA_013398955.1 Callaeas wilsoni | reverse complement strand
TATGCAAAAGCCAATCCATGATCCTATTTATGACAGCTTTAATAAACATAAAAATTAGTCTCATGTGTGATTTCCCAAGGAAATTTTCTATCCACTATTGCCCACATATTTCTTCCCTCCTGGTTTTTCTTGACATTTTCCAAATTTTGCATTTGTGCACAGTGCCTTCCTGTCACAGAGGAAAAAAACATGATGAAATCTGTCACTGTCAGGAATAGAAGAGCTGGGAATTAAATTAAAAAGCTGCTAAAAACACTAAAAAATCAAAAAACCATAAACCCAAAAAATCAAAAAAACCCAAATAACGCAACACCACCACCACCCCCACACAAAGAAAACAAACAAACAAAAAAAATTTTAAAAATCCAAGTCAACTATTGCTTTAAGTAGAAAAAATTGCAACCTTTGAGGTGCCTGCCACTCTCAGACAGTAAGCCAAGACATCCCTGACATCCCATCCTTCTCATCAAATATCACCAATACCAGCTCACCTGGGTGTCAGACCTGCTTCAGCTCAGCAGGAACAGGATGTACACACTCTGAAACTGCTGCATAAGAGGATGGTTGCTATGAAATCGGACCTGTTTCGTAATTAACAGCATTTTAATGTGGTTCAGATTGCAAATATAAGAAAACAGAATTCTCAGTATTTCTGCCAGAGCTGAGTCGCTTGTTGCCCTTACAGAGGAATTGAAACTTTCTTATCCAGAGTGGTGCTGAGCACTAGAGAAAGGCACAGATGAAGGCAGAGGGCCACAGGTGCTGTGTCTGGAGGCAATGGGAGATCTGAAAACCTTTTGCTGAGGGACATGTATTCCTCTGAAGGATTCAAACAAAATAAACTAGTTCCAGCAAATCTGACAATTGGTCATTGTTTCCCAGCAGAACCTGACTCCAAAAAAACTATCAGAAATCTGTTTAGATGGGAAATAATAATCCTACTCTGCATTCTAGACAGAACTGCTAGTTTAAATTCTCTTTGGGCGTATGTTTTTTTAAACCTGAGCTCCTTCTTTATGTATACAACCTTGACGTTCACTACACGTATGCTCCGTATTAAAGACAGTCATGCTGTCTCCTTTTGCCTTCCATTAGCTTTATTAATTATTTTCTTTCATATAAAACTGCATGCAAAATCCCTTTTGCCAAAGTCCAAAATCTTAAAAGAAGCTGTAACTTGCAATTCTTGTACGGTTTTATCAGCCTTAAAGTGAAATCTGCTTTTTTGTTTCAATTTTTCAGAGAAATACACCCCACTAAATATGTTTGTACTTTTGCACTTTCAGGTTCAAATGCATCTTGAGTGAAAGGCTGAAATTCCTGTTAAGATGCCACCTTAACACTTCAATGATCTGTATTTGGTCCACAACTTTTCTGTGGGACAAAACTCTTTGTTTCAATTTCAGCACTTCACAAATGGGGATCGCTTCTTACATCAGACAGTGATCAGGAGGATGAGTGGGTTAGAGACTAACAAAGGGCTCAGGCCAGTTCTGATACAGACTGCAGCTGGTAAAGGGAGTTTGTAGCACAGGAAAGTTGTAAATAGCTCTTTATCACTGACAGATCTCTTCCTGGAATATCTCTTTGAAAAATAAACAATTTTTTTCAACATGCTGCTGCTGTGGGGACTGCACTTTGGGTTATATAAAAGTTAAATGGCTCTCAAGTTTGTGTTTGTAATTTTTAGTGAGAAAATTCAATTAGGAGCTGTATATGTAAATGTTAAGACACTCAGTTATGTTTAAGCTTGTGTGAATATATAGTCCTCTTACAGTCTAGATGATTTAATAGTCACTCTGCTGAACAACGGTGCTTCTTTCCCCACAGGTAACACAAGTGAATACTGCAGCCCACAAAAATGGGATTTAACTCGTTTGGAGGCCTTAAACTAAACAGAGCTGGAATGATGCCACTTGGAAAAAGTTATCTTCTATGCACAAAATATTTATCATTTCAACCTCACCAAACACTTAGGTGGAGACAGCTCTCTCAGAAATGAGTTCTGTGCATAGAACTAACACAAATCAAATTAGTGCATTGGAGCTAAAGAGGACACGTTTAATCTCATCTCTCAAAAGTTTTTCAGTAAGTCATTAAAAAGAAGTTTAACTTTTATATATGTAGATATCTTCCTAGGAATGACTAGGAAATTACAGCAGCAGATTTCCAAGGCTAAAAGTCAAAGAGCTTCATGCAGAGATAGGAAAAAATATCACCACTCAGAGGATTTATTTTTTTGAAATACATCACTTCTGTTAAAAGGTGGAAAAAATGGAGAGTTAACAAAAGCTTTTTTGACTGAAAATCCTGCCTATGTCCTGCATGATTCCAGTGACACACGAGCTGATGATATTGGCTTGGATACAGGCACCAACTGGTCATTGGCTCAAGAAGCAGTACCCAGGTTATTGCAGAGCAGTGAGAAATCAAAGTTTTTCTATTTTTAATGTAAACTGAGGAAGTTTTAACATGTTTTCCAGAGAAACCATCAGTCTACAGATTTTTCATACAGACCAAGTCTCCCTTTTCCCCCCAAAACTAATGGACAATTTTAATCCTATCTTATTCTATCACAACGCTCATTCATGCATGCAGAGATATCTATAATGCACCATTGCTGTAGGAAAGCTATAAAGACCTCAGGAATTTTCCCCTCAACCACAAATGCACTTTCATAGCTCAAAAGATAGATTTATCATTTGAAACTAACTGAATCTCCTAAACTTAGCCTTTGGCAGTGTTTTCTTGGAGGAAAACACCAGCAGAGCTAAGAGGCCAACATGTTCAGCCTGTGCAGCATATGAGGAGTAACAAGCAGCAAAGAGATATGAAAGCAGTGCAGGGGAAAGGGAGGATGACTCCCCTTTCCTCATAAGGAATCAATAATATATCACTGCCTTGCAGTACTTTCCATTATGTATTTCCCTAATTTCCTTTTTCAGTTCTTATCCATTTAAGCCTAAATCAAATGTTCTGGAGTGAAAGAAAAAAAAAAAGATAACTTTTCAGGTTTCTGAATGCAAAGCTGTTTTAGAATAGTTGTAATAGGAAGAAATACATTTTATATACAAAATACTCATAATTTAATTTTTTTTTTCTCAGCATTGCAGCAGCTGGCATTGTTTTACATTCTTAGCTTTCCCCCAGAGAAGTGATAAGTTTCTAGCCTTCACAATTCTAGGTAAAATTCAATATATCAACAACACCAGCTTGAAACCCTGGAGGCATAGAGGAACAGAACGATTCTTTTTTTTAAAGTCATATGTTTGAGTATTTAGTTCACAATATTTAATAACGGGAGATTAGCAATCTTAAAACAACTGAACTAGAAGTGATCATCTGAAGTGAGATTTTTTTAAAAAGATAACTTTATGCAGTGAATTTTTTAAAAGGCAAGCTCCATTAATGCTATAAACAGCAGCTTAGGTCTCTGAGTAGACATCTATATAGTTACTTTATGGGTTATGTGAGAGAAGCATGGATAAATGAACAGTAACTTCAAATTTACCAAGGAGTTCCAAAACCATTAGGGTTGGTTGGAAGATGCTCCACCAGTGGAAGCTTTTACTGAAAGCACTGTCCCAGGTTCCCCATGGCATTTTGATGCAAAAAAGTCACAATTTTTAGCATTTTCCCACTGTAAACATTCAGCTCAGTTAAGCAGAAGAAGCAGTACTACTCTCTGATGTAATGAGCAAACAGCAGTGAATAATAAAATGCAGAAAAATTACACACCACAAACACAATTGAACTTAACAGTTCATCATTTGCTCCTAGCTCTGCATTTCTGGTGCTGTGAGGAGGCTTTAATGTATTTCAGGTGTTCATGGGTCCCATTTGGTACGGCCGAGCATTCTCCCACTCCTGCAGGTGCAAGGTAGGGTTGTGAAAGTACAGGCAATTCCTGCTTCCCAGCTGTCATCCCCTTCAATCTGCTAGTCACTTTTCCAGCCAGCAGCTCTTGGCAGCCTCTTAACATGTGCCTTTAGAGTGGAGGGGAGCAACTCCAGCCTGGACATCTAGGAATTGCTTCCAAGACCAGACCTTGGTATTACACTTTTTTGAAGTATATATATGTGAGGGTGTTAAAACACTGGCACATGTTGCCTAGAGATGTGGTGAATGCCTAAAAACATTCCAGGTTAGGTTGTACAGGGCTCTGAGAAACCTCATCTACTTGAAGATGTCCCTGCACGTGGCAGGGAGACCCAAACCATTCTATGATTCTATAAAAGGATTAGACTGAATTTGTTTCATTTTTGTTTTGTAAGATAGCTTCCCATTTTAATAATTAACTGCCTTTGTTTCCCCAGGAGTAAAAATAAAACTCTGCTTCCTCCTCTGATTGCTGCCTTATTCATGACCCCATGCAATGGGTGTGTTTGTTACGGTGTGAACATGCTGCTTGTTCCTCCAGGGAGCTCAGTAGGAGCAACCTACACTCTGTTTAAACCATCCAAGCAAGGTGATCACCAGACATCTTTTCCTGTTGCTCTTGGCAATTTTCTGGTCTTGGGGCATAAAACTGTCTTTAAAAATGAGTTGGGCATGGGCATTGGAGAGGAATAGTAACAACAATAATCATAAGGAAAATAATTTTCTTCTCAGTTTTTTTGTACTCAATTGTGAGGCTGCTTCTTCCAAATGAAGCTACTTAGACAAGGGTCTATATGAGCTTTTTGTTCAACTTTTGATTAAACATTGATAGCAGCCACACAATGTGCTGTCCTTTATATAAAACAGAAGGTACAGAAAAGAAATTATTTAAGTAAATTCGTTTAATATGAAAAGAGCTTGTCTCCAAAAGGTATGTCTAAATATCTGTTTCCATGTTCATAATACCTTGCAGGTGTAAGCCTAGGAAAACTTCCTACTTTCATGTCTATAGCTCACAGTTTATGTTTGTAAAGTGACTAATAGATACATCTGGGCAGACTTTTGCTATGGGTTTTAAATTAGCAACACTTTTTTGTTGATGTCTGAGTGAGTCAGCTCTTTCTGTTGTCATTGTTCCTTGGAAGGAAAGATTGATGACGAAAATCTAATAAAAATTTGTGGTACAAACTGGTAGAAGAGGAAGTAGTAGTCTTTTTAGCAGTGTGGGCAGGGGGATTTGTTGGCAGTGCAAGGACCGTACCTGTGAGTCCAGACTGGGCTTGAAAAGGGGACAGATCTGTGCTGAGTGGTGGATGGGAAGAGTGCCTCACTGCCTTGCCAGAGAGGGACTGAGGAGAGGCAGGTGAAAAGCAAGAAGAAATCATGAATCAGTATCTACTACTGCACAAACGATATGTTAGGACAGGTCTCTCTGGCAAATTCAAAGGGAAAACACTTATTAAAAGGCTACTTGCCCTGAGGGGGGCTTATTAGGAATATCTGCCAAATGAAATGGACGTTTGAACCATCCCCAAGTATGGTGATTGGAGATTGTTATCACATCTGGTGGCAGTTTCATTCTTGAATTGGGCAGATGCCCAAGAGAAACATCACACACAGGACATAATTCTCCCAGCAAAGTAGTCATTTAATATCGCAGAGTGACCAGTGGTCTCATAAAAACAGACAGAAAGTGCTGACTTTTAGAAAGGCTGTTGATTCTTCCAGCAGCCATTTCTTTGTGCCTTGGCATAAAATGTTAATGCCATGACATTTGTTGTAGGCTTAAATCACCCTAATGAAATGGGAAGTGTTACTGAGCTGATTCATCCCAGCATGTTCCACTGCAGATGTTTTACCAGCAGTTTTAAGGTAATGAAATTAGAACAAGAAAAATGTTTTCCAGTTAGATTTGACCATATGCAGCTTTATATGTTTATTAAAGAAAGTATGTAGTGCTCATCACATATCATCTCTATTTAGAAACAGAATTTGTATTTAGAAAGGTTTTATTTCTTTGATAAATTTTTTTTTGTACCTTGGCACAAAAGTGAAATAGTTCAGAATTTCTTCAGTGGGAGGGAGAGTTGATGATAACAGGATTGTCCCAAACTGTTCAGAGAACTCCCCAAACAACTGAAAAAAACCTATAATGGGATGGGAAAGAGAATTCTGGCATGATTAGATTTAACTTTAGTTTCATGCAGTTTCATGAAGTAAATGAAGAAGCCAGTGCATCTGCAAAAATAAAGGAACAAAACCTGGAAGAGAAAGAGCTGACAATATGCAGGTTTTTTCTCAGTCTATTTGAACTTGCATAAAATTTCTGAGAAATGAATGTATTCACATAGGTAAGTTAAACTGGATGCATTTGTTATTACTTCGGTGAAGTGTAGGTAATAATAATTCTTGCATTGTATATAAAAAGATGCACTTAAACTTCTTGTTCTGAGTAAGAGGTGAAGAGACCGCTATTCTAAGATATTTAATAAAAAATTACTTTGCTCTTAGTAGGATTTGTATGTTTCTTTTTTTTAAAATTTTCTGTGCAAAAATACACATCAGAAATTCATACACATCAGAAATTCTTCAGGGCACTGCTGAGATGAAAATATGGGAAACTCTACTCAAAAAGTTGCTGTTTACCAAATAACAGCAAGTGTTACAACAAAGGGTTTCTTAATTGGAAACTATAAAAACCTGCACAGTGAGAAGAGATGAAGTCACTCCAAGGAAGACCATCACAGTTTTACTCCCAACTGTCTTGCACTTCTTATCTGTGAAGCTCAATGTCAAATACAATGCACCAAGAAAAGCCAGGAGGTCATAAATATGCGTGTATGTGTGCTCATAAATAGGAGCCCCCAGATTAGCTTTCCCCCATCCATGAGTGTGTATATGTACAGAGGAATATATGTATGTGTATATATATATTTTTATATATGCACAGAGTATGTGTGTGTGTGTGTAACATATTGCTGTGTTTCATTATGAATATCAAACCTGCTTACAAAAATCAGCTCTTAGGGCTGGGAGGTGTGAGGAAACAACCACGAGACGGCTAAACAAACTCTCAAAGGTGAACATTTAACGAAATTGTCTCAGCAACCTACCAGAGCAGTAATAGGCAGATAATTCCACTGGGCTAGAGTAAGAGACAAGGGAGAATCTGACATCCTAAATCAGCGTTCACATCGTGCCATTGTTCCACTTAACGGGCACTGTCTTCTGTCGGTGCCACCACTACTGTAGGCATTGCTGTAGCAGGAAGGGATCCTTTTTGCGATAAACACGGACACAGTTAAATTAATTGCTGTGGAAAGAGAGGCTCTGCTTTCTACTTGCAGAATGCTGAAATTCAGCTTTCCAGAACGAGTCCACATAAGGCACGTACAGGAGGAATACCAGTGATCTCTCTGCTGAGCAGGTCAGTGGCACCACCTTGGCCATGCTGGCTCCACAAGCTGCACACTGAGTGTGCGGCATGGGCGGCAGAGGAACCAGAGAAGGAAAGCAGAACATAGGGCTGCATGTCAGGCTTGGTGCTGTGACCACTTCCCTGGGTAGCCTGTTCCAGAGCCCAACCACCCTACGGAGGAAGAACCTTTTCTTGATATCCAACCTAAACTTCCCCTGGCACACCTTCAAGCCATTCTCTCAGGTCCTGTCACTGGTCACCACAGAGAAGAGATCAGTGTCTGCCCCTCCACTATCCTCCCACAAGCAAGTTGCAGGCCATAGTGAGGTCTCTCCTCAGACTCCTCTTCTCGAGGCTCAACAGACCAAGTACCCTCAGCCAACCCTCATACAGCTTCCCCTCAAGGCCCTTCACCATCCTCATGGCCTCCTTTAGACACTCTCTGCTAGTTTAATATCCTTTTTATATTGCAGTGCCCCAAACTTCCCCCAGTACTCAAGGTGAGGTCACCACAGTTCAGACCAGAGCAGGACAATCCCCTCCCTTTCCCAGCTGGTGATGTTGTGCCTGATGCCCCCCTAGGACATGGTTGTCCCTCCTGGCTGCCAGGGCACTGCGGATTCACACCCAGCTTGCCATTTACCAGGACCCGCAGGTCCCTGTCCAAAGCACTGCTGTCCAGCCTCTCATTCCTCTCCATCTGTCTGTACATTCAGGGTTGCCCTGCCTCAGGTGCAGAATCTGGCACTTTCCTTTGTTGAACTCCCTACGGTTGATGATTACCCATCTCTCTAATTTTTAAAGGTCTCTCTGACTCTTGGGGACAGTCCTGTGCAGGGCCACGATTTGAACCTGATGATTCTGGTGAGTCCCTTCCAACTCAGCATATTCTGTGATTCTGGAATTTAAGTCAGTTTGACTTGTCAATCCACAGCTGAAAATCTGGGTCACTCTTTCAGTCTGCTACACTTTCTCAAAATAACCATGGGTATGTCTCCAACCATCCTCCCACAGCTCCTATTGTTGATCTCTGTTTCACTTATCAATGCCAAACCTTAAATCTTACTTAGATTTTTAGATCTTTAATCTTGGACCAAGTGAAACATCTTTTTTGATCTAAGACTTACAGCCGAAGAATTAAATTAAATCCCTGCCTGCCTCGGCCTAGCTCTTAAATCTTACAAATTGCAAACGTTCCCGCTTGATTTACTTCCACAGCATTTCTCAGCAAATAGATTATTTTATTTCTATAAGCTTCATGTCTACCAACTTTACCCTTGCCATCTCTCAAGAGATTGTTTAGGCTGACGTAGACTAAAGGGACATCTCAAAGTCCTGAGCAACATTGGTACTATGTCAATGAAAGACAGTATTTGAGTGATCAACTGTGAAGCACTCTTGACCCTGTCCACTGTCTAAGTGAAAACATGAACAATTTCTCACTACTCTGCAAGAGTTCTATATCTAAAAGTGCCTCTCTGCTGAGTTTTAACATCTTGTTTTAATTTGCATAAGGATCACTGCTGTCCACAGCCTCATAAGAATTTCAAAGGCTTTGGCAGAGTAAGTGAATTGAGTGCAAATTCCCACGTTTGCCCCAAGGCATTGAAGCTCCCACTCAAGGAACCCATACACCAGCCAAAACAGCTCTGGAGCAAAGGGTTTACTGCTTGTGTGATGGTTCCACTCAATATGTGCCTGCACTCAGCAGCAAGCAGGGATGCCACATTAGTCTGGCCATGAGGGAGCCCTGTGGACAGAAATGGCAGCCGCATGGATACTATTCGTGTTTAAGCTGTTGTTATTCCCATCTCTCGTTATTATTATTCTCGTTATTCCCATTTGGCAGCAGGGTGCCAAACGAACTTCACGAAGGGAATAGCTCCTTCTTGAGAGTCATTACGGCAACATCCAGGTGCTCTGAACTCCAGTAGTAAGATGTTTGTAGGCATAGGACCTAACTTTGAATCAGGCTGAAACTAGATTTAACACACTTCAGATGGCTGTATCTGGTTAGTCAAATCAACTTTGTAAAATAAGAGAGTAGACAGGCTGTGGCTTCTCCTCTGAAGCAGTAGAGCTAAATCCAGGTAGGAACAGATTGCAATTAATGCAGATTGATTTACATCAGAACAAAGTATCTAGACAGGTGGATAAAACACAGAACCACAGAATCATGAAAGTTGGAAAAGACCTCTAAGTGGATCAAGTCCAACTGTTAACCTTAGCCCCGCCATCTTCACCATTAAACTGTGTCCCCAAGCGACACATTTACACATTTTCTAGAGAACTTCATCAATGGTGACTTCATCACTGCCCTCAGCAGGCTGTTCCAGTGCTTGAAAACACTTTTTGTGAAGAAGATTTTATAATACCCAAACGGTTTCTTCCTGTCCAGTCACTTGTTAACTGAAGAGGCTGACCCCGACCTGACTACAGCATCCTGTCAGAGAGTTATAGAGAGCAAGAAGGTCCCCCTGAGCCTCTTTTCCTCCAGGCTGATCAACCCCAGCTCCCTCAGCTGCTTTTCATCAGACTTGTGCTCCAAACCATTCACCAGCTCCCTTGCCCTTCTCTGGACGTGCGCCAGCCCCTCAAGTGTCTTTCTTGTGGTGAGTAGCCCAAAAGTAAACCCAGCATTTGAGGAGCAGGCTCGCCAGTACCAACACAAGGAGACAATCACTGGTGTGATCCTGCTGGCTACACAATTCCTGATCCTTAACAGCTTTTGAGCAGGAACCACGTGTGGGTGCTGGAACAGATTGCTGTTTTTATGGAATTCAGTCACTCCTAGCCACATTTCAGTGTTGCCTCACATGCAAGACACAAAAATGCCTCAAGGAGAGCTATCCTTTTCTTGTCTTGGTGGCAGAAAGTGAAGTGAAAACAACCAAATTAATCCAGTTGCAAAGGAAATGCATCAGTTTGAGCCCAAGTCCCCTCATCAGGGATGCACTGCAGCCACACAGTAACTCTGACACATTACACAGTGCAACTCACTAGAAGGGAACAGTGCTTCTGTCTGAGGCCGCCCTGAATCCATAACCGTCAGAAACTTAAAAGTTTTCTCTTGCAAAGTTTTCATTCTTTCCACTGTACAACACTGATTTACAAAAGAAAATTTAAAAAAAAAAAAAGAAGTCTTTATATCAATCAGAGGGTTGCATTAGACCTGAAATTGTGGCTTGTCCCATTTTAGTGGTCTCCTGACACTGACTTTTAAATCCACAGTCTCCAGCACTTGAAAAATAAGTGTAGGAAGTATTTTAAAGCTACTGACATTTTTATTTCTATTTTAATTTTGTAGGCTATAGAGGAGTATAGCTGTATAGACTATGTAAGGGATATAACTGCCCACAAATAATGACATGTGGCATATCAAAGAATAACTGTCAGCTCTTGCAGTGTCTCGCTAACTAAAATGATGAATAACCCGAAGTAGTAAAAACAAAACAGCTGCACAGGCTGGCTGTATCTGAACTGCATAATCCAGAGAGGAGTAGCTGTTGAACTGCCACATTCTGCAGGATCTGCTGCTAGAAGCGGAACCAACACTCATACCCAGAGCCCTATACCACAACTAATTGGAGGTCCAGACTGCATGCTACCTGCACTGAATCCTTCTTTATTTCAAAAAAAGGGTCAGTTTGACTCCTGGCACAGGTAGAAACTTCAGTGGTGGCATTGCCAACATCCTGAGAGATGTGCAGCCCTCTCTCCAACAAAGCTGAATGGGTAGGAAGGTCCAACATCCTTCCTACTCGCTAGATATGGATATAAATTTATAGATATATAACCTGGACAATTTCAACCTTTCTCTAGTGGGGAAAAGTGGTGTTGGTATCAATGAATTTGTGTAAAAGCAAAAGAAAAGTCTACCTTGAAATAGGATCCCCAACTAGAAAAGTTGAAAGAAAGCACAAACTAAAAAAAGATCTGTCCTCCTCAGATTTGCAGTAAAGATGGTATTAACAGTTCTGCAAATTCATAAGCTGATCACTAGAATCTAAAGCTTTTTAAGACATCTAAGCTTTACCAAAAAAATGTGGATCAAACTTTTCTCTGGTTTGATGATTCTGTAACAATAGTGATTTCATTTAAAAATACAGATTTGTTTATAAAACAACAGTAACTCTAAATTAAATTAACATTTAATTAACTCTCACAAAATTCTTCTGCAAATGACAGCAGAATTCTTTGTTCTTTGAAGCTAAGAAAAACAGGAAAATATTTCATTTTATCATGCACTGCCCAGTCAATGTCACCAGAAGATTCTGTAACCTCAAGGGCCACTGAGATTTCTCACCTTCATGGAGCGCAAAGAATGAGTTTTAAAGTTTAAATAAGTTGTAGGCTAAGTTCGCATGGAACTTATGTCCCAAGAGGAGATACATTAAATACAACATCTTATGGTCTTGACTTTCCATAGATTGCTATCACTACCAGTTATTTAATATTGGCTGTAGCTTAACACCAGAAAACACATGCATGGGAATCACAGAAGGATAATTGCTTTCTTCTGCTTTCAAGCTGCATTTTCAGATTTTAGGAAGTTTTTATTCCTACTTCACTTTATATTCCAAATCTTCTAGAGGAAAATCATGCTTAGCTGTAATCCTTCATTGGATTTAGCAAGGGCTCGTGGAACTTTTGTTGATATGTTGATCAAAGACCCTCTGGGTCAATGTTTTCCAGTGAGCTGGGGTGTAACCTCAATGGAGAGTCTGGTTTAACAAGAGTTTTTAAGTAATCCTCAGAAGACAACATAGATGGCCAAGAACAGCACAGCAAAATAGCTTCCCCCAAAAAAATGCATGAGTTTTGATGGGGTTGGTATGACTTACAGCATGAGATTCTGGCCAAGCCCACCAATTCTTGGGGCTATGGAGGCTCAGTAAGGCTCTCACTCCTCAGAGACCCTGTAGGTGCCAGTTCATAGCTAATCTCGCTCTCATTCCTACACTCTTTTCATCTATACAGTACAAAACAATGCATAACATTTAATTAGAAAGTCCAGCAGAGGCATTTGGCTGTTAAGTTTCTTTTTTAATTGACTTGGTGTCTATTGACCTTTAACTGTTTGGGGTTTTTTTAAAGTCCCGAGTCACATCTCGTTACCAAAAGAGAGAAGGAAATGGAGGGAAAACCATTAGAGAAAACTAAAGAAGGGCTTGGGGAGATTAACAACATGCACATAAATTTGTCAGTTCTTAAAACACCCACTGGAAAAACAGATGAGACATTTTGTTTACCGCTGACTATTAATGACTGTTGCTCTTGCAGCTGGATTCGAGAACTGCTGAAAACTACTGAGGGTTTTCAGAAGCCATGGTAAGCATTTTTTTCTTTAAATACAATCCCACTTGATTTACTCTGAAGAATGAATTAAGTGGAGTGGGCTTGTTGAGTGCCATGTCATTTGACCTTCTGATTATGCACTTGAAAAAAAGTTAATGCTTTAGAAACTGGTAGTGTAATGACAAGATTGGCCTTTTTTCCTAGAAAAAAGGAACAGGACTGCATCACAACTAGCACTCACCACAAGAAAGATAATGATATTGTTTGACCCCAAGCATGTGCATCTGATGCATTTTGTTTGCCCTACAGAGAGATGCTACTACAATTCCCTCTCCATCTGTACATTTTCCATGGTAAGGAAGAGCTTTCATTTAGCAATTAGAGCAGTTTGAGCAATTAGTTTGCATTTCATTCTCAGCTCTGTTACTGACTTATTAATAAGTTGTTTTCACATCATGCACATATCTCTACTGCAAAGAGTTCAACTTCTATAAAATGTTAAGAAATATAAAATTGGATTGAGCTACATTAAAATTCTACATATCTCACTTTAAAAGACAGCCTATAATAGACTTCGGAGAAATGTTGAAGTATAGAGAATAGGTTTTATCATGGTCTTTAGAGGATTAGGAGACAGAAACTCCTATCTTTTACCACTGGGATTTTGTGAAAACACCAGTGAGAGCATCCATCAGCTGCTGGAAGTTGGATGGTGAATTTAACAAAGGCATAAAGTAAGTAAAGTTTAGAATGTTTTCTGGCAAGTTTCAGAAACCCGTGCACTCAAGAGTAGTAATTTTATCTATTGTAACTAGAGGAGCTTCAATTTCCTTGCCAGAAGAGCCTACGCATTTGTAGTGTGCATTACCGCAGTTCAAGAATCCACTTACCTAAAGCATTTGTATTTCACAAAGCAAAACTTCAGGGAAGAATAAAAATCTCCAGCTTTCATGGGTGGAGCTAGAACAACATGTCCATTAAAGTAGTGCACTCTTATATACAGTGACATTTCTGATGGTATTTGTTCCAAAATCCCCACAGAATTTACCCACTGCTACCAAAAGAAAAGAGAAAGATTTCTATATATCCTCTTCTGAATTTATCTTCCTCGGGAGAATTCCATATGGGCTCTTAATTTTTGCCAGCATCCATAAATGCTTATTCGTTTTTAATAAATTATTGCTTTCATTTTTACATTGTTTTTAGAATACTCCTCAATACTGACCTCCTGCTTCTTTTACAGTCAAAACACTGGGGGCCTGGTTGGGTGTGTTTATAGTCTGTAGGCAACTGCACTTCTATAGTAGTATTTACTTATAAATGCAATATGATCTATACAAAAGCGATAATCTTATGTATTTCAAGTCAATCATAGCAAAATGTCAGAATATGGCATACAAGTATTTTTCGGTGTATAAGATCACACACAATAGTCACACCAATGTGAAAAGCTTGTCTAAAGAGCCTTCCTGTCATCCAAAAATAGCTGAGTGCTTATCATCCATGTACAAAGCCAGCTCTCAGATCTGGGGGAAAAAAATCCCCAATATGTGATTAGAGAATGGGTTTTCCTTTTGCATGAGGTTTAGAAATATTTTAGGAGAACAAAACTTGAATGAAAACCTTGAACAGCTCTTGACGTAAGTAGGCCACCTTTAATAAAATGATATACTGAACATGAGGCCCTCTGCCAAAATCTTCGCTTGAAAAGACTAAAAATGTCAATTTCTTCCTCTTTGTCAAGAAGTTATAATTTCACAGCTGCACTTTTGGTTTTCAAACCAGGTAGTCACTTTCTCCCAGCCTTTTCTGAATGTGATTAATAGACTAATAAATGTTTAAAAGCTAGGAGTTGAGACACTGTGATCATGGACAGCACAGTATTTAAAAATAGCTGTAAATCAGAGAAGTTTGGGGAAATAAGAGAGGGGAAGAATGAGGCTTGATCCTGCAGCCAGAAAAAGAATGGGAAATGGAGTCACACCCACACCACCCCAGACTGTCACTGACTGTCACAGGGGACCGAAGCCCCTGTGCACTGGTGGCTCCAGTGACTTGACAAGTGCCCCATTTGATTCTCTGAACATTCTCAAACAGTCAGGCAAGTTTCTCAGTAAGTTTCTCTTACTGTCTCAACCCCAGGTTTCCCACCACAGCAGAGACACAGACACCTGGCTCCTTTAATTCATTTAACCGTGATCATCAACACAATAAAAAATAGCTTGAGTTCGTATCTCCAGGGAGGCACACCCAATAAATTCACCCCCAGACTTCTATACCCTTACAGTCTGCATATCTGTTCCTAGAGTGATTTTGTGTCTGGGTGTCTTCTGCTGTTCACTGGCACCTGCAGAGTCTCTGGGTGACCAACAGCCTCACCCTGGCCAGTGGTCCAGGTGCCCATGCCCCTCGTGCAAAGGGTCAGCCCTGATTCCCAGCTCCTTGCCAGGAGCTCCAGCCATTCCCCTCATGCAGGGCACAACCCAGAGCTCGCACTGCAGCTGCACACCCAGCTAGCTGCACTAGGTGTGTTAATCAGCAAGGCTCAAGTGCCACTCAGAAGCAATTTCACAGAAGGTAGGCTTACTTCTACAATGCTAGGCAGTTGCACAAGAGCTCTGTGGCCCTGGCTTAAGAAAGATTTGGTTCCTAGAAAAAACCTTTTTACTTGCAAGAGTGACTACAAAAGCTGTGTTGGCTTCTCAGTTTGCTGTATGAGTCATATTCTGATTTGTCTCCACATTAGCAGAGCACTAAAGCCACGTCTTCCCCACCTCCAGAGCCGGAAACACTTAGCAGATGCTCTGAGGTCATCAAGCCTTTTAAGGAGATTCTCTTGAAATAAAAACACATCCTCTCATCATAAATCAATAGAACGGAGACCACAAGAGCTAACACTGTACGAACACTTCAGGATGAGACTAAAACTGGTCTGGTAACAATGATCAAGCATTTTGTTTGTTGGCATTGACGGTCTGTTCCAAGACAGAGGCTGGTGGAGCTGCTTGACTGGATTCTTTCTGTCTTCTTCCCAGTCACTCCACATTCTCAAAGCTACTTATGCCAACATCCAAGAGATATGAAATACTGGAACTAAGGTACTATGTTCCTCCTGTCACAGTCTCTTCATTAAATTTAAAAAAAGAAAATCAAGTATTTTGTTCAAATACTTTACAAGTCTGTGTCATGTAATGCAATTGTGGCTGCAGTTGCAGCTGATGACAGCAGTTCTCCCACCTCTCCACCCTCATTCACACAACTGAATTACAGCTGTAATCCATGGGATTCGTTTGATGCTGGCTATCTTGAATGGCACAGTCCCATTTAAAAAGCTATTGAAAATACGGACTTTTCAGAATAATCACAGCATCAGCACAAACTTCCTAAATGTGTTGCAGTGAAGAGAAACTCACAGACTGTTTCCAACCACTGCATGACTCCAGATAGGATTACTTGAAACCACCTTGTTTCCAGTCCATATGGTATACCATTATCTACTTCTGGTATAATCTAAATAGGGGTAAAGGTTTGTGTGCAGTATCCACAAATCTGTCTATAAACTCATAATGTACTTCAGTCAGTGACAGAATGAGTCAAATCACATCTGTCCTTGAGAAGTTTTATTCTTATATACTTAACAACTGTGGAAAAAAAGAAGCTAAAACTCTTATATTTGTTTAATAATGGAAATTAGCAGCAGGAGTAGTTAATATTACTGTGTATCTTGACAGTCCTTACCATTCTAACAACTCCAGATTACACTATTTTTAAATTCTATAATTATCAGATATTCTTTTTAACTCATTAATTGAAAACAAAAAGCCTAGAATAAATTAATTTTTTCTTTGATGGCTTTAAATATTTTTTCTCCCTTTTTATTGTGCAGAAGCTACATTGCTTTTTTATTTCTATGGTTCTTAAATAATGAAAAGAAATTCTTGAACAATCAATTCATATAGCTATATAATAATATATTAAATAGTTATCACTGAAAGTATTGTCATTTAACAACAATATAATGCTTGCAGTATTCACTTACTGATCTTGGGTTAGTACAAAAGTATGTGACATTTCTTAACATATATTTCTGGAGTGGTCCATATACTGAGTTGTCATTTATTTATTTATTTATTTATTTATTTATTTATTTATTTAAGACCTTTTCTAGGTAAGAAAAAGACTTCTTTCTCCATTGTGGAAGTATTTTGTCTTCTGAAGGTAAAAGACTGCAACTACCACAGTTTGGGAAGCCTGTCACAATTTCAATCATGGCCTTTCCAGCCGTCTCTCTATCTAGACCAGACCTATGTGGGGAGACCAGATCTCTCCCAATGTAATGGGTGCATGTTTAAACTGTTTTATCTCACGGTTCAGGTTGTGTGTTACAGAAGGCTCTATAGCAGGAACCACTCAATCCAGTGGAGGACAAGGCTCTCAAGAAACTGGGAAAGTGTAGTGGTAGCCCAAGCTGAGCTGGTTTTGCAGCACAAAAACTCCACAAGACACACAATATCTCCTGTCCTGAGTGGCCACCACAACAGATGGAGCCCAAGCCATGGGCTAAATGAAGCCAATGGACATTTATGGACATTTGATGAGGGTAGTTCACAAAGTAAGGGAAGGATATAGGAGTATAGAAAAAAGGATGGAAAAAGGGGTGGTGGCTGATGAGTATCTGTTGGCTAGTGAAGGATCTGAACATGATGCAAATGATACAGAAGAGAAGGTGAAGATCATACTGGGTCTGGCTGGGACAGAGTTAAGCTTTTTTGCAGCAGTCTATAAGGCGCTGTGTTTAGGTTTTGTTACTAAAACAGCCTTGACAGCAGAGTGTTTTGACTGCTGCCAAACAGTGCTTGCACAGGGTCAGGCCTTTCTCTGCTGCTCAGGTTGCCACTTACCGTCCCTTGGGCAAGAAGTTGGCAGGGGACTCAGCTGGGACAGTGATGTGCATTGACCACAGCAATACTCTGGACTACAGAATGCTATAGTCTGCAATAAAAGCTCAAGGAAAAGAGGAGGAAGCAACAATACTTGTGCTTATGGCCTTTGTCCTCCACTTGCCAAGCAACCACCACATCTGCTGTCCAGCAAGTGGCTGAACTTCTGCCTGCCAATGGGAAGTAGTGAATAAATCCCTTCTCCACCTTCCTGGTGCACACAGCTTTTGCTCCACCTCTCACTCAATGCATGAGTGTTTCTGCCTTCCTTCTGATTTCTCCCCAGCCCATGGGTGAGTGAGCAGCTGTGAAGGTACTTAGGTTCTGGCCATGCTCAAGAACACCCAGAAAATTCAGAATCACAGTCATACATTGTCATGACACCAGCCAGATCCCAAGGAATCCAACCCAAGTGAACCAACTCAGAAAGCCTCATGATTTATTCCACCTTATAATGATCTTTTCTGGGATGCCTAGTAAGGCTTTTGCATGCATTGGCACTTCCAGATCAGTGGGAATTCCTGTCTGGATTTTTCAGGTCTTGTTTTTTCTGTTACTTCTCTGTCTTCAAGATATTTTCAAAATCTGGTCTGCTCTAAAGACTCCTGGACCTCTGTGCTTGATCCGACCTCTGTCAACAGGAGAGATGAACACTGAAAGAGCAGTGTTTTGAGGGAAAACCAGGTAAGCCTAGGAAAGATATGTAGTCTGTGATTACTTTATACAGTTACTCCACACTTCACTTCCTTAAATAACAAAAAAACCCCAAAAAACAAAACCAAGCACAGACAAAACAAAGAAAGCTACCTGCAGTATAAAAAGTCCTTTTGGAAGACCTGAAGGAGGGATGTGTGCATGTGCACAAAACTGGAACAAGCTGGTTTTGTCCTCATTTGAAGAAAAGAATGTCATCTGTCCAGAGGAATTTCTTTCTCGGGGTTCATTTGAGATCATTAATCTGGGGACCTAGCTTTCAGGTTTTACAGTTTCACAGCACAGAACAGCATAATTATAATTACAATGCACGGCATGGCTTACCTTGCTCAAGCAATGAAACATGATAAGCCATGAATTTTTGTGAGATTATTAGCACACTGTGAACAGTGTGACAACATGAAAGGCCAAAAGTCAAAAGCAGAATCACTTTAATCACTCAGAAAGTATCATAATTACCCTGAAGTGCATTTCCTGTTCTGTCTTATACTGCTGTGAAACAGAACGGATTTGGGTGAATAACGTTCAGGTATTTACTGGCCATCCAGAATGCTGCACCTCACCTCCCCAGCTGCCAGTAAGGAAGCATTCTTTTACTACCACTCTCCTAAGCTAAATCACAGCTTGTGCTGTAAACACAGTTTATTCAACAAAAGGTTCACATTCTTACACACAGAATTATGTTTGTGGTTGGGTATCTGTTTTCCTTCCTTTACCAGCATGAAATACCCCAAAGCAGTCTCTTTTGGTGTTAGACTTAAAATTTCTGTCATCAGTTAATATAGGAGAAAAAAGCTACATGCAACAGAATGTAGACTGATAATTAGTCATATTAGCAGTATAATATATATCTTTGAAGAATTAATTCAGTATTTAGCTGAAGCATGTGATACAATATGCCAAGAAAAATCCATAAACGCCTTCCAGTGTCAGTATTGCCATACATAATGCTGCATTACCATCAGTATTACCATTATTACTTTACCTTGTGCTGTGACCATTCAGACCTTCACTGCAGCATTAGCTCTAGGACACAATTCTGTCCTTAATTACAGAACAGAAATCTGTGCTTCCTTACAAGAATTGAGAGAGGTATCAAATAATTCTGTGGAGTGCAATCAGATTAATTCCTGCAGACAGCAGTGCAGCTTGGTCACTAGTTTGGCAGAATGCATCAGATTTTTAAATGTGTAAATCTAAACTTTGTAACTGTAGATTTCTTACTTTGCTGTCTCCATCTTTTTGTGCAATCCAAATACCTAATTCTTCTGACAGCTATTTATGATATTGTTATACAGAAACTTATATTTTAGACATGTTTGTGTCCCCTGTAAAACAATGCAGTGCACGAACTTTTACTTTTTTGGATGTGAGAAAATGTGGTTTTTATGTATGGTCTACATACATGTCTTGAAGGTTTTTAGAAATGTTTAGCCCTATTCAAGAAGGGCAAGGTGGCAGAAAATTTTCTTCAAAAGAGAGAAGTGAATATTCTCTGAGGAACTCTAATAGCCAAAGGCAAGAGATTTGAACTTTCAAACCTTGTGCTTTGCCCGAAGGATGAAGCTAATCAAAACAGGTTTTGCACAGGTACACTTAACTGTTAGATGTAGTCTGATGCATATCTCATGGTAGCAGGATGATTATGTTACTCCTGGAGAATGCAGAAGGTCCTCTGGCACGATATCATCCAGAGCACCTCTCACTTCTTATGAGTTCAGCAGAGTGCAAGAACTGTGTAAAGTAATTGCTAATTAATTTAGTGTAAAAATCTTAGATAAAAAACACCTTACTGCCAATTTGTTAAATTTGGCAGCCTGATGTGTTTAAACAGAAGCTGGCTGTGCTGTCTCCTTGCAAGCTGTAAATTACTGATATACTCCCTGCATCCTTTGTGGTTGGAGATTAATAATGCATTCACATGCTGTACTTCTCCTGGTGAAAATTGCCAGGTACTGCTTATAGCTTAAAACACTGTTTTTCTTGTCACTCTTCAATGCCTGTTCTTCACTCACAACTTGACTCTCATGCTACTCCTTTAAATACCACTCCTAATGTCATTTTGAGCAGAAAAGAAAGAAAGAAAAGAAGAAAATAAACAAAAAAAAACCCAAAAAATCAAACAGGTTGATAAGCAAAGAAACAAAAAAGATTTCCTAGGAAAATTCACCCAGCATGTTCTGCATGTGCTTGGAATTGGAAAATTGATAAACTCTGACTGAGGAACCAGACCTGGGCAGCTACTCATGCTGTTGCAGAATTTTCACCAAGGCAAGTAATGGAATTACACTAGGATGCTCTCCATTTTTAAATTTCAGCTTTGACTGCCTTTGAACCCACAGTTTTGGCTAACCCACTTCGTTGCCATGTCCAACCCTGTGACCACCCCGGACCTGTGCAATGTGAATTACAGTCCTGCTACACCAGCTGGTTCATCAGCATACCAAAAGACACTAGTGTCCACTGAGGTGTTTGCCCTTAGAGAGAGGTTTGCACAAATGATGTAAAGCAGCTAAAATATCTCCTCAATTCTCTTAACATCATGAGTGATTCCACAATGGATGAAAAGTGACTGGAGATGCTGTTTTCTGACAAACGCTCCTCATGAACCTGGCACAGTACATTTATAGACTGACAACTCATCTACCAAAAAATAAAAATTGTTTTCTGTCTGGTGGCATATTGAGGCAGGAAGCTTTGCCAAGCGGCAGGAACTGGAGGAATCCTTCCATTTTGAATCGTGCAGGAGAATGGGTCAAAGGGAATGTTATGTAAGTACCTGTGGAGGTCAGGTAAAGTTTTGCCCAAGCAACCTTCTTTGTTGCTTATGCTGGCTACCACTGCGCCTCACAGTTTTTATGCAACTGGTGGGCCAGTGACAAATGTTTGCATATTGCTCTGACACACACACTCCTACAAAAATTAATTTATTCTGGCAGGGTGGTAAAAAAATGTTTTTCTTATTCTCACTTACTTAATTGGATTTTAGTTACTCTAAGATGAGAAAATATTTTTAGAACCAGTCTGTTAAGATTTGTTGGGAGAGGATGAACCTGTCATTTAAAGCTGCAGTGCAATACATCCATGCACAGAAACTGAGACAGGTGACACAGATCTATGCAGGAACAGCAGGAGGCAAGAGGGATGACACCCAGGATATATCCAGTCCACCTGCTTTAGATACTACAAATCCAGAAAAACTTAAATTTTAAAGGACCTGTCCTCTAAAAGGCAGGCTGCTTTGCACATAGTAGCATGGACAGTTCAGGAACACAAGGATGACATGTATTGCTTTAAACTTCACTGTTTCACACTACTTCCAAATATTGCCCCCTTCCCAGATTAAGTGTGGTAACTTTTGCTAGTTTTGGAGATGATTAGTCAGAGTGATGACATTAATGCCATGATTAGCTATAAGGAAGCAAGCTCCTTTTCTTCTGCACTGGTGTGCAAGACCTTACCTGCAACAGGTGGTGAAAGGATGATGACACCCCATGGGTCAGTCTCTGTTTCCTAAAAGCTAGCACTAAAGTGGACATCAGTGGGATAAATCATGGTGGGATACCCATGACCCCATCCTCGGAAATATTCTCAGTCAGATTGGATGGGAGTCTGGGCTACCTGGTCAGGTTGATGATGTCAATGCTCATGGCAAACTGGTTAGAGGTACCTCCCAACCCCAAAGTAAACGATGATCTTGTGATACCTGCACAGCACTGGACATCCACCAGTTTTGCGCTCCATTTGCTGTCACAGGCTTTTAGGATTTTCAGGATGGCAGTTTCCCTCTTCTGTCTGTCTGTGCCATGGTAAGTGCTTTCCATTGCTGAAACAGCAAAGGTCCTTATGGACGTTCTTGAGAAGATTAGAAAAAAACCTGATACCACCTTATTTGCACCTGCATTTGGACAGGGAATAGATACCTGGCTGTGGGCCACATCAACAAAGCTGGGCTACAGCCATTTCAAATCTCAGCACAGCAACAATGTCCTTTCCTCCCTGTCAGCCTTCGTGCCTGCACAAGCTGTCAGGGTAAAGTGACATTCTGCTCCTCTTCTCCCCAGCATGCACTCCTGAGATAAAGAAATATCTGTCCTGAGGTATTCAGGAGACCTGGAAACCCCTGCAAACAAGAGGGACATAAGGCAGACATCAAGAGATACTTTGCATATGGTCACAAAAAAAAATTTTGCAATCTGTTATTTTCAAGCTGTCTGCTAAAAATCAGCAAGGATCACCCAGACAAAGGTATTTTAGAGATTTTCATTGCGTCCAGAAAAGAGAGCTAGACTTCTGAAATGCCAGAATTGTGAATGAATAATTCCTTCTCTAAAATAATTACTTATTCTGGGAACCACATGGTAAGGCATGAAAGAGTTTTGACAGTTTATTCATCAGTTCTACCAACAAAACAAAATATTGTTTCAAAGAAAGACAACATTCATTTCTCTTAGCATCTAGGTGGGTTTTTCTTATTGACTCTCTCAGGTAAAACAAATTCACTTTATTCCCACTCACTAGCTATCAGATACCGGAAATTCTGTCAGAACAGTTACAAATCCAAATATTAAGACACACTGTTCACTATCTAGGAAAAAAAAAGTGTTAAATTTATGATGCGAAGAAACCTAATAACCAGTAAAACCGCAGAGAGGAGAAAGCTGGAGGCAACACACAGCATGTAGCTCAGGGAAAGAAAAAAATCCCAAACAAACAAGTGTGTTTAGAGCTGTGAAATTTTAAAATGATACAATATGTGTATGTCACACTCAAGCTGTGGCATTCATGTGCTAATGGCAATTACCAGACCTTGATGATAACATCAGTCTTTCCTGAGAAAAAGAAAGTGTGTTTGAAATTGTTTGACGAGGATTCACTTGACTGTCAACAAATGATGACAGAGAATTCACCAGAGAATGTTATTTTGGGGGATGAAAGCCCTGACTTCAGAAGACATTCGGAATCATAGAATCACAGAATGGTTTGGGTTGGAAGGGGCCTTAAAAGACCATCTAGTTCCAACTCCTTGCCATGGGCAGGGACACCTTCCACCAGACTGCTGCTCAGAGCCCAGTCTGGCCCTGAACAATTCCAGAGATGGAGCATTCATAGCTTCTCTGGGAAACTTGTGCCAGTGTCTCACCACCCTGACAGTCAAGAATTTCTTCCTGACATATACTTTAAAACTACCTTCTTCCAGTACTTTAATTTCAGTTAGAAATTGTTTTTCAGAGTTTGTGAAAACTCGCTTTCAAAAGCTATGAAGTGCAAAGAAGACATGAACTGGATTCTTCACAGAAAGGAGGAACAGTTTTTTGAAATCAGGGGACCAAACAAAAAGGTGGGACCTCTGGGTGTTGACTTGAAGAAACTTGGTAGTTCTCAGCTCTGGCCATGCACCAGTGTGTTTAGTGTCACTGCCAACGTGGGTAGTGTCTTCCAGAGTCATTTTTTGCTCTTATATGTATTGTGAGGCACCTGCATTCAGCAAAATCATGAGTTGCAGCATTGCCTTTCCCAGCTCTTGTAGTTATAGTTTTTAACAGAAATTTTAAAAATATATACCCTTGTTTGCCAGTGGAAACTAAAGAAAAGAATTTTAAACAATCCCTCCCCTTGCCCATGCAGTGAATTCTTACTGCAGGGAAAGCTGCTCTGTGTCCCAGCAGAGATGAACAGTCCCTCCAGTTTTAAGGTGGTTAAATGAGAAGTTGCCATGAATTTAACCAAAACTACAGGCAATAGTCAGGGCAGAGAAGATTTGCTACTCCAGTGAGTAAACCAGGATTAGAAAAAAAACCCTGAAATGAGAGCTTGGTCACAACCTATCGTCTAACTCATCAAATGTTCTTTGTTTTCCCCCAGTTAGCTGATATTCCATTTTTTCTTTAAACTGTAAAAAAGTCACTGTCCTTACACAGCAGCTGGCAAGTGCTACTCCATTCTATTTTCTCACACACAGTGGGATATTTCGGCCATGTTTTAGCTAACAGGCTTTGGCAGACCACCGGGGGAAAAAAATCACCTTAAGAGTAAGACTTTCATTTTTTACCATTGGTTTCACAAGATCAGAATCTTCAGACTAGGTTATCAGAAAATTGTTTGGCATAAGAAAAGATACAAATCCACAAGCACCCAAGAAATGGTATTCACTGCAAACCTAGATGAGTGAAAAATGCAGACGACCTCTTAAATTGTGTAATCATTTGGCTGATGATGAATTTTTCCAGCTACCTCCAGGAAAGGTGTAGAGAAGGCAGAGCCAGACTCACCCCAGCTGGGGGAAAGGAGATCTCTGGTCACCATGAAAGTGGTCAAACATCAGCACAGGAGCTCAGAGAGCTTGTGAAGTTTCCAGCCTGGCAGATATTTGAACACAGCAGCCCAAAGCAACCTGAATCAGATGGTCCTGCTCCAAAAGAGACATTTGGACCACAAAAGGGACCAGAGACCTCCAGGGGTCCTCTCCAACCTGTATCACTTGATGGATTCTACCTCTTACATTCAATAAATGCATCCATTCATCAATCCGTAATGGAATATAAATCTATGATTTCTCTTTTTTTATCATAACACTCATTTTAAGCACAGGAATTTTGCCTCAGCAACATTCAGTGAAACATCAGGGTGCATCAATAAAGTACATAAATAAATAACTCCCACAAGAAGAGTCGGTTTCTCCTCCCTTGTTGTCTTAGTTTATTGAAAGAATCAGTCCACTAGGAAACACCTTCAAAGGGTCCAAAAATTTTTTTTAAATCCTGTATTTTCAAAAAGCTTTTCTCAGGTAAATCTATGTTGGCAGATTTTTTGAAGGAATGGTAATTTTTCTAAACACCTTTAGCTAACAAGTTGCTGGAACAGAATCAACATTCCTGAATAATTTAGTGCTGTTAAACTATTCTACCACCTGCATCTATCTATCTATCTATCTATCTATCTATCTATCTAACAACACTGTTCATTCACCTGAGTAAGCCAAAAACCAAGCTCCCTGCTTATTCTTGTGCAAACAACAGGAGGTTTGTGCTACTCATTTTCACATGTGCCACTAAAATCATTAATATGTTTCATTTCCTGGACTGTGACATCAGTTTCACAGCATGCATTCCTGTGAATAAAAAAATGCTATGACCACACAGCAGGAGACAAAACTGTGTGCTGAATTGCTATGACAGTACATAATCTGTTGTCACGATATTCTGACTCTGCAAAGCAGTCTGAAGTAGGCCAAGGTACCCATTTGTCCTAAAAACCAGCTTCTATCCAAGTTTCGTAAGAACATTTCTGGACAGATAACCGGAACCATTACAAGCTCTGAATCCCCAGAATGTGCTGCGCAGAAAGTCTTTGACAGTACTGGTGTAGCAATTCTCCCTTCTCTGAAGCTCACTGCTCCCTTAGCCTGGCTTTCAGAGGTGACAGCCCTGGCTTTCATTTTCTCTGTGACCTAAAGGAAGTGCTTGCTTCCCCTGCTGTCTCCATCCTCAATCTCCCAATACCAAGAGACATATCCCCTGACCCAGCAGCTGTGGGGCAGGCTGCTATAAACCAGTAACCAGCAACCCGCAACCCTCCTTTATCCATCAGCTTTGAGATCTTCTGCAAACAGTCCATTTTATCCTGGAGGATGCAATTTGAATGGTTTAATAGAGAAATAGTTTTGGCAGGACACAGGCCTACACCTACGCCCCTGGTATGGCCTCCCAAAGGAACCTCTCTACTTCCAGCCTTGAACTGGATCTTCTTGTCTCTTTGACTCATTAACAGCCCTTGACACAAGGAATGAGAACTTTTCACTATATGGTTAGCAGCATCTAAGGACAAAGGAGTCAAGCTTCACTACATGTTAGCACTTCACAAATGGAAGTCTTCTTTATGGAAAATTAATCAATCTACAACTTTTCTCAGCCTGTCTGCCTTCTGCTAGTGGTTTTCAAGATGGTTCAAGAGTTTTGCAGTCAAATATATGATTTTCTCTTGATGTTTTCAAGAATGAAGCTACACATATGCAGAAAATACCACTGTCGTACTATTCAAAAGTTATTGAATAAAGTGAGAATGCTCCGGATTGAAGACAAGTCTCAGGTTCTTTGTTAATACTAGCAGATACTTCAGTGAGACTCCTCAAATGGTGTGAGAGTGCTCAGGCAGTGGCTTCACTTTTGACAACTGTATATTTGCTTAGAATCTGTTTGATTAAAAAGAGTTCCTTAAATTAATAACTCTGGACAGAAAGGCATTTTCCTTCCAATTGTGGTTCACTATACTTTTTTCATCCACCTATAGTATACAGCTTCTAGTTATTGTCTCCCAGTAGATTGTCCTGCACTGCAGATCAGGTACATTGCTTTTGGAAGAAAACCTGTTTGCTATTAATCGGTTTTTTACTTCTTGCTAAGGTACTCAACTGCTGACCAAGGCATTGCCCCATCCCACCACACTCTGACATTGCTCTTGGGTCACTTAGTGCCCAAATCATCAGTACCTTTCTCTGCGGATAGCAATTTCACATAAAAAGGTTTCATTCTTCTCTGACATTAAAATACCTCACTTTTCCATGTCCACACTGAAAAAGTCTAATTCACTCTGTGAATGCAGAGTGACATTTCCACTGCCTGGCTGCTCACACTCACCACAAAATAACCAGAGTGAAGTCCTCCTGCCTCACCTGCAGTGGAACAAATATCATGAACACAGAGAGCTATGGCAAATCATGAACTTGGTTTCTTTGCAGCAGCTTGCATCCCTCAACTACCATTGCTTGGTTTTTGAAAAGTTCTTAAAACACAGTCTCAGTTCTGATCTGATGGGAGTGACTGACTGCTCCCTGATTTGAGAGAAACACCCCAGGTTTTCCATGTGGAGGGAGGTGCAGTGCAGGGCAGGGGGGTGGTTCACCTCACCCTCCCTCTGGAGGAAGGAGGGAGAGAAATGGGTAGTACAGGCAGAGCAACTTCTCAGCACACAGGAGGCTCGCCAGAGGAAGGACCACCGCCAGGAATGCTTAAATGCATCCTCGGCATCTCAGCCATTGTACTCCTGAGCTAACAGAACATTTGCTAATTCAGTGCACTGCTGGGATAGAGTTAATTTTCCTCACAGGGGCTAGTATGGACTATGTTTGAATTTGTGCAGAAAGCAGTGTCGATAACACAGCGATGTTTTCATTACTGCTGAGCAGGGCCAAGTGAGCCAAGTGAGCCAAGTGAGCCGAGGCCTTTCCTGCTCCTCCATCTACCCCACCAGGGAGCAGATAAGCAACCAGCTGCGTAAGTTACTCAGAGGCCAAACACTGACTGTAAAACCTCACATGCAGTGGATCTCTGGCTTGACACAGTTTGATGCTAGGTGAAGGGCACAAAGCTGCACAAAGCTGCACAAAGCAGCTTGTGAGAGAGATTCCTCAAGTATGCCACACAACCTTGAAAAATGGAACACAGATAAATATTAAAGGTCAAGAAAAACATCCCAAGTCTTCACTTTCCATGCAAAAACTTGATAGGTGCTGAAAATAAAAAAGCCCTCTGCTGAAGTCCTGGAAACTTGCATTTTACTCACAGACAAGGAAATTAGTAATTTATTTTTAAATCTGTAATTTTTATCATGTTTAGGTTTGTCCTGAGACCGCACACAGTGTTAATAAAATCTTTTTCTATTCTGGACAAAATGTCAAAAGTACATATATGTTCCAAAAGACAAGAAGTTTATCTTGTCCAAACCAAGAGGCACTACCTTAGATAAAATCTGTATGCACAAAAGGAAAAAGTTTCCCATCCACATTAAATTGCCCATAAAGAAGCTCAACATTATAACTCAGTCTAGGCCTGTTGGATTTTCAGTGTATCAAAATTAATTATATACTTCAGAGGAATTTTGCATGAGCCAGTGACTTGTCTCCTTTGCAGGTATATTTAAACATTCAGATGCACAGGAGAATTACATTATTAAACATACTGCAGAGAATATTAAAAATGGAGTGCTGATGAAAGTTTGTTTGGTTTGCACAGAAAATTCTGACTCCTGTTTGTGGGCTTCCAAGCA
>VWPU01015888.1:0-109468 GCA_013398955.1 Callaeas wilsoni | reverse complement strand
CATGTTCTCATCTCCTATTCTTCGACTAGAAGCAAAGGTCTGTGACTTTGTTTTGATTTTCTTCTTAAATATGTCATCACAGAGGTGTTACCCTCTCTCATTGGCCCAGGTTTGGCCAGCAGCATGTCCATCTTCAGAGCCATCAGCCACTGGATCTGCCGGACATGGTGGAAGCTTCCAGCAGCTTCTCACAGGATCCGTCTTTGTGGCCCCCTGCTACCAAAAAAACCCAGGCCGTGCCAAACCAATACACACATACACCAGCTGAACTACGTGTCTCAACAGGAAGTGCACATATGTGTGTGTACATGCAAGAACCAAAGAGAGAGAAAGCAGGGGGGAGAAGATATCATCTCCTCAAGCCTTACTGCAGTCAGGAAGTGAGTACTACAGACGTTGCAGCACTGGAATCCAGCTAAAATTCCCCCAGCTGCAGAAACCTCCCTCATCTGCTGCCTGGTGGAACTGCTATACAAACGGAAGGGCTGTCTTCTTCACATCTCTGCTTTCTGACCTCTGTGGGTAAAGATGACTTTACCACAGCCATCACAAGCTTCCAAAGATTATGGAGGATGTTTTTGAAAAACCAAAATCCTAACAAACACTGGAAAACATCACTGGGCAGCACAGTAAACACTGAGCTGGAATAAGTGAAGGACTTTGCTTCAGGAAAAATACTGTGAGTAAAAGTTAGAAGAAAACAGCCATTCAGAAACTGTATTATTAGGTGTAGACATATCTTCAGAATATAATGAAACAAGTACATGGGTCCCATATCCTGCCCCTCAATAGAGCAAACATGAACCTTGTTGGTTCAGTAATATAAAAGCTTAGAAAAAATTAGATCTCACTGGATAACCAGGTATATAAAACCAAATAATTACACTTAAAAAAAGCATTGAAGATGCTTCTTTGAAACATTTTATCCAGTCTTTTTATGCTTGCAAAAATTCCTAGTGCTAGAAATAATCTAGGGGATAAAACTCAAGACATAAACCCTAAAAAGTGTGCTACCCAACGGATTTTTCTTTTTCTTGCCAATGAATTATTTCAGCAACTTGAAGCCTGCAATGAAAACAGCAGCAGTTTAGGTGCAAAGCGAAATACAAGTAACAAGTAAATGTATCATGTAATTTCCACTGTCATACAGCTCCTCCTCTACTAAAGGCCCTTTTCCACACCCGTCGTCCCACAATTAATGACACATTTTCTTCTTGTTCCCCCTTCTTCCACGAATGATGCTAAGGTTCAAGGTGCAACAATATCACAGTGGAAATATTTGCGCTGGTTTCTCAAAATGATCGAGCTCATATTAAAAATATCTTCACATGCACCTATTCAGCATATATTTCTATTGTTTTTTGTTCTGTTTTCCCTGTTGAAGCTGGTTAAGCTACTGGAAAAATTAGTTGAACAAGTGGAAAAGGCTGAAAGCATTTCTTTAGCACTCATTCCTATATTCAGCTTTCATATCTGAGTTTTGCTGACTCAATTTTGCTGAATGAGTGGCTAACTTTAAACTTTTCAGCCAGTGATTAGTCATGGGTAAGACTTTTATACAGTTGAGTCAGCTCTCAATCACCAAAAGATTCAGAAAGTTCTGAACATTGACATCTTCTGTTCAGATTAGTCTCAATATCCTTGAGCTAGGCAGCTGAGCCCTGTGTGCAATATGGTAAGCATTTTGAACCAGCATCTACAGCTCTACTGCAGATGTCAGCCAGAAGAAAAAAAAAGAAAAAAAATCTTAAATCAAATCTTAAATCTCACCCCAAGGTGTTTCTGAGAACACACAGACCTTTTACTAATTTGTGTTTCCTTGTGATAGTCAAAGGTGGGAACGCTGTGACCACATACACACCAGAAGAAAACTGGCCACAACAGATGACCCTAGCTAGGTGGGGAAGGGATATTGAAGACGTCTGCTCCAATTTCCTAACTCAAAATTTTTCATGTGTTGCATAAAGAAGCCTTGGAGAAGGAAGCAAGCCTATGTCTCCCTTTACCGAAGCAAAGGTAAATCTTATTGGGCAAGAGAATCCCGTTAGGGCTTGCTTTCTTTCTGGTTCAATAACTGTTGAATTACTCCTTGAGCCATGGGGATGGTGCTGCAGAGTTGCCCATAGATCTAATCCTCTTGGGGTGGTAGGAGCTGAAGTCCAAGAAGGAGACCATCAAGACCCTGCATATATTGCTGACGTTTCCCCAACTCACATAAGTGCTTCTGAGAACCCTGAAAATTGACTCAGAGATCATTAGGAAGCCAGCAAAGTGCCTGGTACATGGATTGATGTTTTCTGAGAACTGCTGCAAAGGAAGCAGGTGGTTGCATCTGCCAGCTGCAGTTTTTCCAGATTCTGCTTTGAAGCCAGAATGAATGTTGTTCCAATAATCGAGTATGCAGGCTGCAGAGATATAAGACTAGGATGGGTCCTAACCGGAAATGATGGGCTGTATTGCTTTTGCAGGTAGTGGGTCCAGTGTCAGCTGGGCTTATAGACAATCTCATCTCTTGCAGGCTCCTCTGAAGTGCAATGCAGTTAATATTGCAAATAAACTGGGATTCTGGTCGCACAGCAAGAGGAATGTGTCCAACTGGCAGAGAGAATAAATACTTCTCCAAACAGGCAGTAATCAGTTAACATTACTCTAAAACAAACATTGAGAAAGCACAGCACTTTAGCAATTAAAGGTCCAAATTTGCAAAATTAATTAGTGTTTCCCACAGCATAGCACTCTACTTATGAACAGCTCTATTGTAAATGTATGATGCTCTAATATGAAAAGAGAGCATTCTTATGTTAATTATCTAATTAACTAATCTGGGCACAATTAGCAGCTGAAACAGCACAGCATTACACTCTCTTCCTTCTTCCCTTCCGGATTCAAGATTGCCTTTAAATACATACTTTGGAGTGGCAGGGGACCCTGGTGACAGGGCTTGCTAGCACGTTAAGCAGACCTCGGTGCCAGCAGAAGTTCCAGTGAGCGGGCACTGAAACACGAGAGGCAGTAATATCTTTGGCACATAATTTAGGAGGGGTAAAGCCAGCTATTTAATCTCACCCCTAAAGCTAGTCAGCCCTCCAGGGAAACCATCCTTGTCACTTCACAGAAAGTCAGCATGAAATGCTCAAGAATACAGTTGTCTGTTTCTCTGTCCGTTTGGAAACCCAACACCACTTCACCAGACCCCCCCGAGAGCAGTATTTTCCAAAGGATGGATCAGTGGCTATTTTAGAGCTCTGAAAATAGAGAGTCTCTTTCATTTCTACTTTGCTGCCAGAGTAGCTATTGACTTCACTGAAGTTTACTGTGGCATGAAGAGAATTAGCAAACTGCGTGCAGATCTCTGACAAAATCTTACCAGGGAGAAGAAGATTTGCTGAAAGATTCTAAATCAGCCTCTGAGGATGGCTTAGACAATGTCTCAAAGTCCTGACTCAGATTCCATCACAATGATCCTGAACCAGAGAGAGAAATGAAAGAGGAATATTCATTTCAGTATTTTCAAGTTTGTACATTTCTACATCTGCATCCCATGGCCTTTTTTATGCAGGAATTTGGGAACATAAGCTGAGACTAACAAGTTCTATATGCAATTGCACAAAATGTTGATCAATTTAAAATACTTTATCTTTCGGGGTGTTTTTCTTTTAGTGTTCTGTTTGTCTGCTAGTTTAGGATTTTCCATTAAGAAATTTTCGATAGATCTACTGTAATGCTCTGCCTCTCCCACTCATTCAATGCTCTCTGACAAGCAAAGGAGTAGTAGTCACACACCTTTGCCTATGCAATTCAAGGCTGAGTTTAAGACAGTGCTGATCTACTATGCATTATAGAATTACAAAAAAAATTATGTTGGAAAGAACTGGAGTAGTTAATCTAATCCAATACCAGCAATATCTGCTGTACTAAATATACTTACTCTGGACTTGTCCTCTTGAGTTCTGAGCATCTCCAAGGATGGAGACTCCAGCACTTCTCCAGCCAACCTGCTCCACCTTTTCCTGCTCTTCCAGTGAAAAAAATTCTGTATAGCTAACTGGAATTTCTTGTCTTCCAAGCTATGTCTGTTGCCTTTTGCCCTTTCATTGTGAATCTCTCATAAGAATCTGGATTCATCTTCTCTACAACTTCCCGATAGGTAGCTGCAGGCAGCCAGATCTCCCTTCAGCTGTTCCTTCTCCACGCTAAAATAAACCAGCTGCCTCAGCTTCTCCTTCTACATCACTTGCTCCAGCCCCCCACCACCCTGGTGACCCCTCCCTTGGACTCAGTCTGGTGGTTGATACCTTTCTCGTGCTGAGAAAGACAGAACTGGACTCAGTGCTCCCACTGACCTCTGCGCAGTGCCCTGTCATGGGGAATGATTAGTCCTGCTGCCTGCTGCCTGCTGGCTGCACTTCTGCCTGGGCAGTTTCACAGAGATGCTCTGAGTTTGGAAGGTTGCAGCACTTTGGTGGACAGGTTCTGAGAAACCTGAGCTAATACTGAGGTTGGCCTGGCCTTCACAAAGCAGGGGTGTAGTAGGCCAACGCCAGATGTCTCTCCTGCATGAGTTGTTATGCAGGTCTGCGCAGCTCCTCAATGGGCTGCAGTCGCAGGCACCCACCTCCAGCACAGGACCCAGTTCCTGCACACAAGAGTGCAAAAAGTAGATCTACATGAACCAGCAAAGACTTTGCCCAAAGTCTGAGAACTCCGGGCTGATCTCTGCTTCATCTCAGCAGAGTTCACAGCATACCCCAAGTGAATAAATCCCACAGGGAGAAAGAATGACTCATCCCAGCAGTAGCATTGCACTGATGAAACTCCTAACACAAGCAGCCAAAAGCTGCCTTGCCCGCCTTCACGTCCAAGAAGAGGTACTCACATTTGTCCATACTCTGAGTAGTCATAACCAGAGCCTGAGACTATGAGCAGCCCATGTGTGGTGCAGGGGGAGGGGAAAAAGGTTAAACAAGAAAAGAAAATAAAAGAGAGAGGAAACGATTCCCAGACACCATCACTAGGTCATGTATCCTCCAGCATGTATTGTGTAAGTCAGCTCTTATTTAAAACTCTTAGTTCTTATGTTAACTTGCTCATAGAGGATAATCCTGTGAATGATGTGCTTCTGGCATGACAGCTAACCTAGAAAAGGACTTACCACATTATATTTCCTTGTGGATGGAAAGGGGACTAATTCTTCCAGGATCTTAAAATATAATGCTGGGCACCTATTAATAGTTTTTGTCAAAATGAATCATCATGCTCATCTCTTAAACAATGACTCATGAATTAGCCACACAAATAATTGCGTCTACTGACCTCTATAAACAGAAATCTAAAAACAAAAACAAAACAAAAACAAAACAACATAAGCCGTATAAAGTTCCATGATATCAATAATTAACCATAATTGACTAATAGGATGACAAAAAGAGCTGCCTGCCTTTGCTGTGGGATAAATAAGCAAACTTAATATGTGTTCCCAAATGCCATCACATTTCCATGTGTTTTATTTGAGCCTTGCACGATTTCTATAAATCCATAAGAACCCCTCTGAAACTCTCCAGTTGCCTTAGAAGGTATCATGAGATGCTTTGGATACCTTTACTACACTAATTCTAACGTATGTCTTTGGAGTATGTGCTGGTTTGGACACAAATCCAGGAGGAAACAACCCAAAAGGGATGTCTCTCTCTCTCTCTCTCTCTCCTGCCTGCCAGGCAAGCAGGCCCCGGCAGCCCCTCCCCGACGGGTTCGGGAAAATAATTTCTCAAATGAAAGTGAAAAAAACTGTTTATTTAACAAATAGAGTCCTCTGCTGTCACAGGGCAGAAAAGGCTATTGAAACCCCCTCCCTCATCACCTAAAGGAGGCTGGTGGGTCTTGGAGTCCTTTCTGTAGGTTAAACCTGCAGTCCTGAGCTGGGCCGGGCCGGGCCAGGCAGGGGCTGACGATTCCCCTTGGAGGGTCCCGCTGAGCAGGTCTGGAGATGGGAGCAGGTCTCGGATGAAAAGCAAGCCAAAAACAGTCCAAGAAGGTACAGAAGCCACTGAAGCAGATCACAGTCCCTTCTCAGCTGAAAGCTGAAGAAGCTAGAGAGAGAAAACTCTTTTCTAACCTAACGGACAGAAGTATGTAAACGTTCTAACTGCAAGGTCAAGCTACCCGCTTTGTAGAGCTCCCTTGGCTTCTCTCTCTTCCTTTTCAATTTAAAGGTATGCTAGAGATGAAGCAGGCGATGGGGAATACAGTATTGGCATAGAATCACCCCAAGACTTTGTATTAGAGCATTTCCTTACAAGCTGCAATGAGGCTAGACACCTACCATTTCCCCAGTCAAATACAAAGTCAAAACCTCAAACCCCAACTCTTTCACAATGCACCAGGGCTCCAGTGTTCATGGTGGCCTCCAAACACCATGAGAATAATTGTCCTACTTCCTCATAAGAAATTACTGTACCAAGAATCTCAGAGAATGCTTTATAATGTCTTCATTTCACGAAAATTCTCTCCTCCTTTGAGGGACAATCACAAGAGCTTTAGGGGCACAGCCTCCAAATTTCAGTCATATCTACAATAATTTTCCAAACCAAGTTTTCAAGCTGGAGACACTAGAATGCAGCTATATGTCCCAGCACAGATTTTAGCACTGAATAGAGCCTTTGGAGCTCCACCAAGGATACCACGAAGTCCAGTAAGGCATCTGTCTACAGACAGAGAGCCTGTTTTTTGTCTAGAAACAGCCATTTCAGAATTTCTTCTTTATCCACACAATTATAGAAAATATGTAGAAAAACAGAACCCTGTGACTTACATTACAAATTGCTATTAAGCAACAATCTTTGAATTTTGCTATGTAAGTGCAAACTTTTATCATCAATTCAGAGGAAAAGTATTTATCATATATACATAAGAGACTCTCGTGACCTGCTTATGGATATCCCACTAGCTGGGAAAAAAAGAAATCATTGCAGCGTTAATCAAACATACGATTTTCTGGTTTATTTCTTGAGCACAAGCCTTGATGATGGTTCTTTTTGGGGAAAGATCTTCATTAAATAAGTTGTGAAAGTACTGAAGTTCATCGTCTTTTGGGACCTCTAAGCGAGTGTTTCCAAATTCCATACGTTAACACATCCATAGAATTTGTTACAAATATTGCTAGTTTGTGCCAGAAAGTTTATAACAAGATGCTGGCTGGCTACCAAAGCACTAACTCTCTAGGACAGGCTCAGGGACAATTTAGTGTGTTATTTAATGAAAGAGAGTATATGGCCTGTGAAAGCCTGTAAGACACACTTCACAACATGGTTTACTCACTCAGTGATCTTGCTTGGCAGCTCCCTGCTCAGCGTGGAACCCCACCCAGGCCAGCTATGCTGAACCCAGACTGTCATCTGAGCCATTGACTCTCCCTTTTGCCTCAGATGGTCTCAAATTGCATTCAGACTCTCCATTTAGAAACAAAAGCAAGTGGTGTGCACAGACATCACCCTTTATATAGGATGGAGTGCTGATGCCCTGCTCTCATTCAGCAAGCAATTATAAAGGCTGCATTTAGTGGTAAAGCTGAACTTCTGGTAATGCTCACTGATACTTCATTTTAGGGTTTGGGTTTTTCTCCTTTTTCTGAGAGGAAGATCAGTACCATACTTTCCCCTTCCATGCTGTCTTTCATCCCAAAATACTTCCCAGTTTAAACATATGTTTCGAGAATTTTTTTTTAATATGTTCCTGAGCCATGGGAATAACAGGAGCACTGTGGTGTAATGTACAAAGCATCACTGCTTTTAAATTGAAGTGGGGAAGCAGTGAATATTGCCTTTACCTGGAACTACAAGAGTAATTAAAATAACTGGAACATCAGGTTAATTAAAAAATGACCCAGGAAGATTGTTACTGAGTCCAAATGATCAGATCTCTCATTTAAGATTGTCCACACAAAGAAATCTGTTGTATAAAAAGATACAGGTACTTTTCACATTTGAAAAAAAAAAAAAAAGAAAAGTTGTGCAGATCCATACAAGGTGCTTCTGGACTCAAAGGAGATATCTGTGAATGCCGATTCTTCGTGCAAGTTAAGGATTGTATTTTTGTGGAATTCAGTTTCCGTGAACTATTAGCCCTCCTACCCATCCCCCAAGTGTTTTTCTTTGATTTAAGATTACAGCTGAGTTAGTTTCAGGATTATCTTACAGCACAGAGCAAAAACTGTGTCAAGGACCCAAAGAACGCATAAGAGGTTGTTATTCATGAGTTATCATGTAACCACCATAAAGAGGCTGTGCATTTTGCCTTTTCCTCCTACCTTTGAGTATTATCTTATCTGGCTTTTCAGAGGTTTCATGGAACATTCAAAACTATCTTCTTAATTTTTCTTTAGTATCTGTCGCACTGCTTATGCCAAGGACTCTACCAAACCGCAACACCTGTAAGCCTAATGAAGATTTTCTACAAACCTTAAGATTTGAGACCTAAGTCAGGGATGTCATGGACTGAAATGAGCAAAGTAACTACCAAGACCTCAGTGTTCCTATCATTCAGCATGGTATCCTTCAGCAGCCAGAAGAGAGAAAATACAGCTATCCACATTCAGATTAGTCACCTGCCTCTTTTGTCTTCCCTGTTAAGTCAAATTTACGGTTATTCTTGTAGTTTAGATACTACTGGAATAACAGTGACTTTAAAATACATGTGTTCTTCAGAGGTGTTAATCACTAAACCTTTTTTGTCTCTATTTCACTAACATTTGTACAACAGATGAAGTTATCCATGGATTTGTGTTCTGCTTTTCTGGTGTTTAAGCCATATGTTGATATTGATACTTTGGAACCAAAACAAGGCAATAAGCAAGAGAGAATTTATTGGAGCTCATCTTAAAGTAGCAATTCTCAGTTCCTAACGATGCAGGGTAATACCTCTTAAGGAAGGAGAGAAACGTCATAAATGCTGTTCCCACCTTGTTCATCTCCATCACTGAATGCTTCCTCCGTTCTGACAGCCTTGGGAAGAGAGTGGTGTTTATTTTATGTCAGCAGGAACATGGGGATTAGATAGAGTAGGTGGGAAGTGGTCGAAAGGCAATATCTGCTTGCATGGTGATGATTATCTGTTTGGATTGATTTGATTAGTCCTCTTCCTTTTTCCTGGGAAAAGTACAGCTGAAGCATTGTAACCAGCTGGATTCATGCAACCATGTCAGAACTGCAGAAAAGTTTTCTCTTTCTCTTTGTGGAGTTGCTCAGGCCCATCAGCTCAGGCAAGGCCGCTTTTAGACCTAAATGTGAGAAGCTGGGTTGTGAGGGAGAAAAGATTTCTGCAGTTAGAAGTAGCACTGAGATCAGGGCAATCATGCCTGGGAGAGACACTGGTCCTAAACACAGACATCATAAGCAAGCTTGGCTCAAGAGGTGCCTCCCAATGAAAGGTATTTGCAGGCTTCAGTAGTACACAAGGACAGCTTTGGTGGAGCTTGCTGTCACAATAACCAGAGAGACAATGAAGCATACTGTGTTGGGCTCTGTGAGAACCAAGGGACTGCAGACAGGGCCAAGACAAGAGCACAAACACAGGTGTAGAAAACCGGCAGGATGGAGTCCAAAATATTACACCAAATAAGAATGGGCTGGTGGACATCATGTAAAATGGAGAAGATGCTAACTTTGAAAGTCACAGCACATGTCTGGCAGTGGCAGGAGTGCTTTCACAGCATCAGCTTTCAGGGATGTTCTTTAAGCCTTTTGTACTATGCAATGGACATTCATACCCTATTCAAATATTCCTTCCCCATTGCCTTCTTAAAATCCATTGTTTTCCCTAATAGACAGGAAGAGTTCGAAAATCCCTTCTGGTGTGTATACAGCAGTCTCGTGCTTTCTCCAGCTATTTCGATAATGAGGAAGCGGCAACAGGGACAGGCCTGTGACAGCTACCCCCTCGACTGACGTGGGGCACACAGGCTGTACAAGGCTGTGCCAATGACATTTTTCTTCCCACTTTTTCAGTCCTGATATCTTGTAAATACACATCTGAGATAAATAGCAAAAGTATTGCTATAAAAACAATTCTCTGTACCAGAGTGATACAAAAATCAGTGGAATACCTATTTTTCTTCATAATTCTTTTCATCTTTATTTCCAATCCAAAATAAATAAAATTTTAAAGATACTCTTGAAATTAATGGAGTCTTTCTTATTAAACTCAGCATGGAAATAGTTAAATTGTTGTTTGTGCTATTCATCATGGCTCTGCAGCCTACCATCACCCAAAGAAAACCTTCCCTTATAGAAGAGAGGAAGTTTATGTAGCTGTAGTCTTGGATTACTTTGATGCAGTCCTGAGGCAATACAGATGCCAATTATATGGTACACATACCATACATCTTTAAATTCTCTGTAAAACAATCCCTGAGAAATAATTGTTATTATCATTCTAGTCAGGTACTGAAAATACAGCCAGCACAGTTCCTTACCTGTTGATACGAAACTAAACTTTTGGTGTGTCTGGTAACAGCTTCATTCTTTCTGTGTGTTAGTTACGGTACAGCAATCATGGATTGTTCTGTAAAAGGACTTTAATTCCTTTACTAAGAACCAGTCAGCCTACATACTTCCATATCATATCACTTGAAGTGTTAAAGTAATTTCTCATCTTCCTCCTCTTTTTCTCTTTACATTACGACTTCTTTTGACCCTCTGGGTTTTCGCTAAATTCCTCATGATAGGTAAGTGCCAATTACTCTTATGCAAAGAGTTAAACAAATAAAAATTGTAATTTCATTGTAAAGGAACTGAGTTTTCTATTTCAAAGTCCAAATAATATTTACAAAGGCTTAAAAATTTTTGTCCTTCAGACTGTAGTCTAATCATTATAAAACTAACCAAGACAATTTAAGTTGGTTGAGGCTTCTTTTTATAATATGACCAAAGAGGTTTTTCAAACCCTGCTACCCAACTCAAATTGACTTACCCAGTTTTAAAAAGTACCATTTTGCCTTACCTACTAACTGTGTAGACAAAACTATGTGATATCTCAGTTAGCTCACCTTCACATTAATGTCATCCTTACTGCTGTGGTTGCCACCAGTCTGTACCTCTGTACCCCTTCCCAAGGTGGCATCATAATCTTTTCTAGCATGCTCAGAGCCTAAACAGTATTTCAGCTTTTCCAACTGATTTAGGTCACAACAAATTTTAAGTAAATAACATCCCTCATAGAATTGTCTTGAAACCTTTAAATCTTCATATAATAATCATGACTGATAGCCTACAAACAACCTTCTGTTAGAAAAAAAAATTAACAGCGCATTAAACCTAAGTGAATGAAATTAGTAGACACATAAGGAAAAAAAATATGTACAGCCATACTCTCGATGCTCTCCAATTCTGTTCTGAAGACAACAGTCAAAATATCCTCATTAATGAACTCAAAAAGACTTTGAACCTTGCCAAAACATTACTCCGAAGAGCTTACTTGTCATTCTAACCTATGACCTATACCAATAACTAAATGTAAGACAACCCTATTCTAAAGAAAACTTCTCAAACTTCCCTTCCTTGCAGCATCCCAACAAACACACAGCCTAGGAGGTGTATGACCATGGAACCTTCTTTCCTCATTGAAACCACCCTCGTGAAACCACGTCATCACTGTTTCCCAGAGCAAACTCAAAAGTAAAGCGGTACAGGACAGTAACATTCAGGTACCACTAGGAGAGTACTTTTCACTCTCCAAAATATTACACCCTTGCTCTCTTAATCCTGTTACTCAAGAGACATCAATCTTCAACATGAGCCTGGAAATAAAAATCCCTAGTTCTACTGGCTATTTGAAAACCATGGATTCACTAGAGCTACAAGGTTTATATCACAATATAACTTTCCCCACTGCTTACCACACACTTGCTATTGCTTTTTACCGTGGACAACTCTGACTCACTATTGAAGCCCTCAACATTTCTTCTTAGTGATTGCAGAAACAATGTCACCTGGAAATTATACTGAGTACAAGCAGACAGACTGAGGTGTGATTTAAGCAAACTTTTATGCACATGACTATATGCAAGAGAGGCAAAGGAGACATTCACATTAGGAAAGCTTCCTGTATGGTTCTGAATAAAAAAATGGGCATCTTATCATAAAAAATATTGAGAACTTTAAACCAAGAAATTTCTTCATTCAAAGCTTCATGATATTAATATTCTAGAGATTTTTATTGTATTCAAGATAACAGAACTTGTATAGTCTTTGAAAAGAAAGAACTTTTTTTCAAAGGAACATCTGACTCCATAATTTTCTTTGCCAGCAGAGAATATATTGCCAAGTGTTTATGCAAAAAAGGAAGGTAACGGTAATAGAGCTGGATAAAAGGGATCATCAACATTAGTAGGCTTTCTAAAAAAAGTCCCTCCTACTATTACACACAGGATATCTGATATGGGAACCACTGTAGGATAAAACTCTAAGGTAAGTCCATGTTAGGCAACAGAAGAAATAACACAGAGTGACAAACACCAACATAAAAGGGAGCTTTTTGGACCCTGTTCCAAAGCACTCTGTTAAAAACTACACAAGCTCATTCACACTTTGAAATCTAATCATTTGGTTCATTCCCTCTGTTCTATTTCAGCCAGGATATCTGTAAGATGTCTACCCACTGTTAAATTGGTAGCCTTCTCTGAGCAAAATTGATCATTGTCATGACTACTACTTTTCCTTTATCATTCAGGGAACAAGTAATTCTGAACTGTATTATGGTAGGCTTTCTGATTTGAATTTTATTTTCTGGTTGTCTTTGCTTTTCGTCTGCTGTCATGTTTTTTCCTGGGGATATATTTTGCCACTTGGGAAATTCTGAGAAGATAAAACACCGTGTGATTCAAAATTCTTAACAGTCCAGAGCATGTGTGTTTGCATTTGTGGAGGTTCTGTATTTATTCTCTGTCTCCCTGGAAAAGCTCCTAGCTTTTTATTTCTAGCTCATCTGCGGCACTTCATTTGTAACATGCTACAGGCTTCCAAAGACAGACACAACACAAAAAGGGAGAGGGAAAATTCTGAGTTCATCACCATAAATTATTGATGTTTCTTCTACTTAACTTACTCATCAGGATTCATTGTTAATGAGGTGTGGATTTTAGTTTTAAATTTGCCATGAAACCAGACGATTTTTAAGGCTGCTTGCAACCCAAACCATTCTGTGATTCTTTGTAGCACTGCAGGCATTCAATTTGAAGCACTGCATTAAAGAGGATTTCTCCCAGTGTGTGTCTCTGGTTCCATTTTCTGCAGTAGGTCTCCGCAACTGTGACTTGGCAGGCACTGGTGGTATTTATCCAAACCACAGAATGCAATAGGAAACAGAAAGACAAGAGGAAGATTTTTATTACGTAAGAGATAAAATGCAGAAACAGATGCTGTGCAATTGCTCCGGAATTAGTTGATTTATTTAAAGGGTTAATTGACTCATTGTATTCCTCTGGGGTAAACTGGAATTCAGATGAATTGCAGTGATCCAGTGTCTCGGAGCACCAGGAAATCTGCCAACATATACTACTGTTTCCATCTTCCAGTTTGCAACTAGTTTAAATTAGGGTCAGATGCTGTTGCTGTTGTTGTTCCTGATGCTAGGCTTGCACTGCCTCTAGCAGAAACAGAAGCTGGCTTGTGGGCTGGGGTCAGTACTGGGATATTCTTGGTTAAACAGCCCAAGTGAAAAATGGGAGGGAGGTGGGAGTGAGCCGGTTTGGGTTTACCCCAGAGGAAGTTTCCACCTAAGCATGCTAAGAAAATAAAATTGAATGAAAAATTGATTTGCTTTAGGGTTTTTCCAGAGGGCTTCAGAAGTAGAACCATCTGAACTGAAACCAGTGGGAGCTTTATCCACAGCTGTGGGAGGATCAGGCACAAACCAGTGCAGCATCCTTTTGAAAACTCCGCTTGGCCCATTGTGTGATGAGGTTCCACTGGACTGAATGTCACTTTCATGGATCCACCTACATAACTCCTGATACAGATATCAGCCCTGGACTACTGGGCAGGAAAAACAATCCCAAGAATGAGACGCTGAAGTTCAAAGTCCTAGTCCATCACACACTACCCCGAGACCTTGGGAAGCCTGCATTTTCCAACTGTGTCACAGCTCCTTATCTATGAGTTAATACTTGCAGGTCACTGCCTTAAAGATCTATTGCAGAAATAAATACATGATAGCTTATACAATGGGTACAAGATGAAATGAGTAGCTAAGACAGGCAGCCATGAACATCCTGGGATTCTTTTCATCCTAAATCAGGCAAACTAGCAATTAAAGTGGCCTTCTTCTGGTACAGTAGAAAGGAGTAGGGAAGAAAAAGAAAAAAAAAAACACTTAAAGAGCTGCTCCTAAAAATATAAAATGTATTTTAATTATGAAGGGGAATTAATTTTAGATTGACTGAGGAAAATCTCATGGGGCATTCAGCCAACTCATCCATCTCCTATCACCAGAGAATTTCAGCTTTCCAAACAGCCCTGTAACATACCACTTCTTGGGATCTTCTCTGAATACCCAGCTTATTATCTTTTGACTCCTTCATTATCTGTCACTGACATAAAATGCAGCATGTACTCCTAAGGAAATTAAATGCTGAAGAAAAAAACGCATTAGGCTATCTAATCATCCTTCCCCTCCCCTTTCCAGGGTTTCTCCCTACTGTATCATCTTTGCCCTTCAGCCACACACAAAACCTTGTCAGCTTTGCCACTGCTCTTTCCCTTTCTGTTCCTCCATTTCCTGTCACCCTGTTCCTTAAATTAAAAATATGTACCAATATCTGAATTCAGTTGTCTGGGACAGTGTTAGGTGAGTGAGGACATGATGCTTTTCAGACAGTGTATGGTCACTATTAGCCAAAAGGACTGAGTGCTCTTCATCTTGGTCTCCAGGAGTATGATTAAAACTCATGGTCCAAGCTGACTCAAAAAACCCACACATGGCTCTTTGGTGCTCTGTCCCAACACTGATGTGAGTGCTCAGGCTCAGGCTCTGTTCCTACAGCAATGGAGAGCTTCTGGAGAGTGAGAGGTACCTCAGGTTTTGCCACTGGAAGATGCCTGGAAGATGCCTTTGAACAACTCTGTCTACCCCAGTACCCTGTCTTGTATAAGGAGATGCCCTTCATCAGGAACCACTGCATGAAGTATTAGGTGCCAGTAGCAGTGGTATCACCAATAGCACAACACTTTCTAGTCTAGTCTCAGCAACTTCATATCTGTTAAATGCCCTTATTCACCTCAGCTTCTTCTTATTTTCTGCAGTACCTATATTTGCATTGCTCATTTCAGTTCAGACATGTCCCTGTATTGTAAACCATTTCAAACCCAAGTGCTGCCTTCACCTGCACACCCACCTCCTGCTGTCTCACCAGCTGCTACATGAGTAGCACTGCTCCAACAGCCAGATTAATGGGCAGAAAGTTTGCTTATTTTTGCTTTTGTAATATGTCTGAAAGTTCACCTTCTCCAGTGGCACAGTCCCAGAGCACTCTCCTGAGGTTGCCCCCCTTCCCCATATTGCACTGTCACTTCTCCACAGTTTGGATATTGCATAGTGCCCTGTGCTGAATGTGACAGTGCTCTCTAATGGAAATCAAATTGAAAACTGTAAATTGTGAGATTTCCTGAACAGCAGTCTGGGAGATTTCAAACTATTTTTTATTCAAATTATTTTTAAAAATATAAGTATGTTAAAAATTTCAGGAGCTACAGATATCAATAGTAATAAGAAAAATGAAAGAAATCAAAATGATTACTGTAGTTTCTAGCTGAAAGCAAAGTGTAATTTTAAAATAGTGCTGTGGAGAGCATAGGGATTTTCCTTAACTGGAAAAGATGATTGCATTTTAGAACAGAAAAAAACATATGAAAAAGACAAATAAAATCTAACAAATATAAACAAAATAATTAGGAAAAAATAGCACCAAGAAATAGAACTTTAAATGCCTTCCAAAAATTGCACCATTGACAGTCCAAAAGTTGAGATAAACTAGACCTACTCCAGCTGTGGGGTAGCTACTGACTCCTGCCAGCTGAGGATCTGGAGTAGAATATCTCAGCTTTCTGATGAAATTATAATCAGAGTAGAAAAGGACAGATTGTTCAGTCCTCCTCAATAACACAAGAAATCTTTCACATGGGTCATAAGAAACTGTATCTAAAAACATGAAAAGGTGCAAAATAGTGAGTGGGAACCCGTGCTTTTCTCCTTTTCCAGCACAAGGGTTCTGAGGTGCCTCACAGCCCATAAAGCAAAGCAGCACATTTTGCTCACCCCCTATAGAGCAAACTCGCTGGCTCAAGGCAGGACAAGATCCATTAGCAAAGCCACTGTGAATAAGTGTTGGGTTCTCACGTCACACTGATGTACGTAAGTTGAAAAACATATGGGATATTTGGGGATAGTTTTTATGGATATCCTCATCTTGTTTAAATGCATATTTTTGTTAATATATTAATTAATATTTATCAAATATTTAAGAACTGCAGATTTAGGGCACAGTCGTATTAGGTTAGGTTAAAAAGAATTTGCTGTGGTTGAGATGGCCTTAAGCTCTATTTGCAGGGATTCTATGCCAAGGAGAGTAATGCAACTTTGATCATTCATGGCCAATCCTAAATTCCTCTAGTTTTAAACACTTTTTAATTATTTTATGTTTCGGCTCCATAGTTGTTGTCCAGTCTGCTAAGATGTGCTGATCCTCTTTTGAGAGTATTTTAATTTATTAATGTGAAGAGACCTTGTAAATTCACACTTAGTGATTATTAATTTCCCTTCTGCTCTAGACAGTTCTGTGTAACGTGTCTCATTTGAAGATTTTTTTTAATCTCCATTCATCTCATACTATTAAACTGTTGTCTTCACCATGCAGCCAAATCTTGCTATAAGGATCTTGCTATAAGGGAGCTCAGAGTTCATGCTCGGGGTGGTACTCATGGAACTGACAAGCTTAAACACAGTTCCCTGGAAAGAGAATATACATCAAAAAAGTACATTGAGCTGTAGGATATTGGCTGATTATCCAAAATGTATCAATATTGATGTAGCATGTTGAGCAATATGAAGGCAAACTGCGATCAGAAGTTGCAGAAAGCTGCTTTAGAGCCAAAACCCTACTTAGGTAAGGAATACGCTGCCATCATACTCTCCTGCTCTCACTCCCATTCAGTTATCCCTGGCTGTCAAACAAAATAAATGACACATCTCTTGTGAAATAACATCTACATTAACTTTAATATTTTTTCACTGTTTTTAAATTGTCTTATATATATTATAGCTCTTTAATTAGACATATAGACAACATGGCAACAGATCAAACTGTTGGATGGTTTCTGAGATTCCAGGTGCTTATGTCAGTGTCATTCTCATTTCCTCAACACCCTTTTTGCAATTTAATTTTTTGATTAACTTTCTGAGGCTTCCTGCTACCAAAGCATTCATCCTTAACACTACTCCCCAAGTGAAATAAACGTAAGGTGATATTGCAGCCTCTATGCCATGCTTGCAGCCTTGCAACTATGGCTGACACTGCTCCCAAAATGGAAAGTATGTTTAGAAGTCTTTCAGAAAACAGAAAAAGTTCTGTAAACACATCTTCCATATTCTTTTTTTTCCATCAGATACATGCATAAAGATCTCCCTAAGTTCTTAAATTGGCAAATGATGATTAAAAATATATTGTCTCTACATTGCCTCAGATGATGGAGGGAGAAGAAGGAAAGTAGGAAATCAAAACTTAAAAATTACTAGCCACTAACCTTTCTATTTTAAACAACAAAGTAATAAAAAAAATATTTCTCAAAAAGGTAACTTCCAAGGAAAAAATTCAAAACAAAAACCCAGTTATGTCCCCTTCTCCTAAAGCCAGTTTTTGCCCTTTGCTCACTCTCATCTTCTACCACTCTGTGTCCACCTTAAATTGCAACATGCTAACAGCAGAGATTTGCTTTGTCCTGATTGTTCTACAGACACAATGCCAAATATAAAAATACACAGCAACAGCAACTTGCTGGTCACATGTATTCTGAATTGCCATCTTTTTGACTGAGACAGAGGGGACCAGAATTGTAAGATTATCATGGGAAGCAAAGCCCTGAGTAGGAAAATAGAAGGGCCAGTGTAGCTTAAGGTTATCAAACAATATGTTTTGGGTTGGGTTTGAGCTTTTTCAGACTTGTTTGCAAGCCAGAGATAACCACATAGTTTGCATCACTAAATCAGACCTTTCAAAGCCAAAATAACTCGTAAAGTACTTAAAGACCACAAATTTGTTTGATGAATTCTCATGAAGGAGAGTGAAGGTTAAATTCATACAGGTTGCTTTGCCGGTTTTTTTTTGCTTTTTTGATGACAGAACTGAAGAGTCCTGTTGAATTTAATGATTGAATGAATATAGAAGTCAATGTAATATTATATTCCAATGAAATACTATATGCCGATGAAAACAAAGTAAGTGCCAATGTCAAGTTCATCTCTGGCCTGCCTCCCCTCTGCTTCCTAAGTCATTACCTAGTATTTATTTACAAGGCTGGAGAAAAAAAAATATGTTGGAAAAATAAAGGCTTTGTGCTCAGATTTCAGGCATGAAATGGTGTCCCACTGTGTCATTTTGGATTTGCCATTTAAAAGCTTACAGTGTGTTTGCTTGAACAGTCCTGTTTTTTAAGAAGAGGAATTTAGTTCTTTGGAATCTGACAGTCTCAGAAGAGCCGCTCAGATGTTTTTATTAATTAGTTAATATTTGTGCAATGCTTAAAGTATCAGGCATTGTATAAATGTTAAGCTATGGAATTTGGTCCTACAATTAAATGGCAATTATAAATAACGAAAAATACATATTTATATATTTGCTAGGAATTTACATGGGTATGATATATTTGATACCTTAGCAGAGAGCTCCTAATCTATCCAAAGCCATATAAAGTTTAGGGATATGGCTAACAGCCTATTTAAATAACATAGCAAAAGTCATATTTTCCCTGGTGTTTTCATGTTAGCCTTTAAGGCTCCAATTAAAAGCAATTTAAGAACAGAACTTTCACATCTGATCTTCCCATACATTTGCCATCTACTAGACCTCTTACACAAGCAAAATAAAAATTTGCCCCTGAAATCACATTAAGTGTGCAAATTAAGAAAAAATAGACTGCACACACTCAAATTTGGCTTTAAACCTAAAGTCTTGAAAGCTTCCAGCTCATCTGTTGACATAACAAAAGATACAAGTACCAAAGAAGCACAAGAAAATGCTGAGTGCCTTGTTACTTTTCCTGGCTTTTTCTTCTACATATGACTGTCAGACTGTTAATGAAAAGACTCTTAATGAATCAACACTCTCACAACAGTGTCACTAATGAACTACTGGTAACTGGAAAAGGAGACTAAAAATACTATGTCTCCCTTCAGTGCAGAGTTATCTTATCAATATGCTGTAGCCAGTACTGTTAGGCTGAAAAATGCATTTACTTAAGAAAATAACATCATGAAGCAGAACCAGGGTAACAACACTTCTGTTGCCAGAACACACTTGTAGTTGGTGGGTGGCTTGTATAACTTGAGCGCTTAATTAAGTGTATTTTTCCAATAAATACATTGGACATTAATTTTTACTGATGGCTAAATATCTGCTAAGTAGCTAGCCTGTCTCTTAGGCAACCAGGCTAGATTTTAATAACTTGCAGGACAAAGGAGCAACAGGCCAATAGGGTCTGGTAAGGATGTCAGCATTTCCATTATAAATCCCATTTTAGCACTGGGGAGGGTACTCTAATTTGAACATTAAAACATACTGGGGATAGCTTTTATCCAGGAGTGATTTTCTGGTTTCTGTTTTTCTAATAACAGCCATTTGCATCCATTTGGAAGAATCTTAACTGTATGGAGCTTGCAGGGGGGAAGAAAAAAGCTTAAACAGAGAATAATAAAAAAAAGGAAGAAAGCGCTAAAACAGAGTGGACTTCAGGGTTTAAATGTAATATTGAGCCTCCATGTTAGACTCAGAGAGGCTGATGCCAGCAACAGTGAAGCCGAACAAGGATGGGTCCAAGGTCACATGGGACCTTCAGGGGACAGGTCTGTGCTGTAAAACCTGGAGGTGCTGATTTACAGTGATGCCATTGTTGAGCTGGGAAACCAGAGGCACAACATGCTGCTTGTGATGGTGGGCTAAGGTGGCTCTTTGGAAGTAGAGAATTAAATCAAATTCCTGGGCAGTCTGTAAACCCTAAGGATACAGTACTCTCTCTTCGGTGGAGTTTGTGTGTTAAGGCACTGTTTGTAGGCACTTTCTAATTGCAGCTCAACATAAATTTAAGATAGCCTTCACTTCCTTTGCTAAATATATTTTCAGAAGTTTTATATGTGTTCTGGATCAGCTATGAATCACCCATTCCATATAAGAGCATTTCAGGTATAGATGAAAATGGCTCTCATATATTCAGTAGTTTGATATATATTTAAACCTTGTAAAGTTGTTTGTAACAAAAGCTGTTTTATAACTAAACTACATTTTTACTATGAACTCAGCCAATAATATGTGTTTTAAAGCTACCTGGGTACAAGTTTACAGCAGCAGTTCAGTCACCATCCACATCTGTAAAAAATAAAACAATAAAAAATAAATAATGCATGTAGGAGAGGCTGTCAGAATTCATTCAGGCAGTTCCATTTATACACATTTCATATCCTAGATTTTAAATACTGAAATACTGATTTATATTGTCAAGGCATCCTAAATGTACATAGAAAATAGGCTTCAGAGACCTTACAGACTCTCAAATACCCTCAGACAGTATAGATAATGTTGCTTCTATGTAGACATTCTTATTTTCGGATTTTTTCCTTTTTTTTTTTTTTGACTAACTTATACTTCTAAGATTTTCTACATAGCCTTTTTCATCCTGTCCCAGGCACTCTGTATTCCTTCAGGGTCACATCTGAAATTAGAAGGCCAGGCAGTTACTTGTCACCCAATCTCCCAAGAGGGCATGGAAAAGAACTATCCACGAAAAAACATGGAAGTGCTCTCCTGCAAGAGACTATGCTTACAGACCTTGTAGTGAAAAATAAGTCCACTGACACATATAGAAGGTTCAGTCCTTGTCCATCACTAGAAAAAGCCAGCCACAACATAAGATGAACTGAAAACCAGAATTTTCTAAGTAATGTTTATTCAAATTTTCCTACTGTTTCTCAAAAAGGCAGGCAAAAGATTGGAAATATATTAAGTGGTAAGTTCATGTAGCGCCCAGCAAGTCCCTCCATTGCCTTCTCTACAAGTTTTCAGCTTCTCAGGGGCACTGACTGCCTTCAGCAGCACCTATAGACACACAGCGGGCCTCAGCTGCAGAATGCACGTGGTGGTTTAGAAGGCATGATGTCTTTATTTTCATATGCTGCTGGAAAACAGAGTCATGTTATTCTCATTTCAGAGGAGAGGAGCGGAGGCACTGGGACTGAGGACTTGAATCAGGCACTGGTGACAGCAGCCAGAAGACTGGCGAGTATCCAGCAGGACTGTACCTCGGGAGAGCCCTCCTCTGCCCTCAGCCAAACCTGCCTGGCAGACAGGAAAGGAGACAGCCACCTGGGAGTAACATTCACCTGGTTACAGCTTTAATTTTGCCAGTTCTGTCTAGAGTCACAGTGAGCAAAGCTCCCTGAAGCTCTGGTGCCAAGCAGAGGTTGAGGTGAAGCCTTCACAGCCGTCCAAAGCTTACCATGCAGCTATGAATTGCACTGCTTTTCCCCAAAGCAGGCCTTGGTACCTGTGTATGGCAGCTTGAGGAAGAGTTAGATACTTCCCTGGCTATTCGCTTAGTAATGAGAGCTCTCATATTGTTTGGCCACATTTTTTGCAGAGTTTCTGCCTCCTGTATTTTACTGTCAGAGACTTGATGGCCAATTATATCCTTCAACAGTGAATGGGAACACGGTTCACTGTGTCTACCTTCCCTATCACTTAGATATAAAATCTTACATATATGTATAAAGAAGAAGAGAGTAAGTCCCATCAAAAATGACATGCTGAGATTTCAGGAGGATCCAACATCTTGAAATGAAACTTGAACAGCTGCTGGATGATATAACCTGAATAAAAGTAATTAAAAGAAAATGAGTTCTGCCCTCTTGTATCCTCCTGACTCATGCCTCATTTTGTACTTCAGGGTTTAGGAAAGCAAATGTCTATTTCTGTGTCCATCACCAGAGCGACATCACAGCAAGTTAATTAGAGCACATGACAGAGAGGTGCTATTTTTGCCTTCAAATAAAGATCTTTCTGTTGCATATGAACATTTTTCTTTCTGAAACATGGAGAGAAACTTCTTAGCTACCAGCTCTCTCCCAAAGGTGTACAAAAATTATGCTTTTTCTACAGCTTGCAAGCTTCATGATTAGAATTGTCAACGACGGTATATTAAAGAGGATACAGTCAGACTTGACTGATCAAGCTTAATTTAGCCTTATGTTTGTGTTTCTGAAACATGGTAAACAATTTTTTAGCATGTACATGCTTACTGACTTGCAGACAAAAAGTGTTTTTCCTTATTTGAATAAAAATGAAATCTACAAACTCATGACCTGTGTATTAATTATGATTTTTATAGTCCATTCTGCATTGCTTCAAGGACAGGCCTAAACACTAACATTTATTTATATGCCTTGATAAAGAATATCCCAGGCATTTACCACAGATAAATATTGTTGAAGCTAAAAGCCGTATTTCCCCCTCAGTTTGGTGTCTGTGTTGTCATGTAGAAACAGCAATTTGTATTAAGTGGGGACTTCTCTTGACTGCAGAATCCAGAGGCGCCTTCTGACATGTTTGTTTCTCAGACTGTGTGTCTAAAGCTGGATGCCCAAATTCATGTTTGACAATCTGAAACCTGTGAGTGAAAACATTATTCAAAAGCAGACACCACTGATCATAATTCTCCACTATCTAAGCTCTTTTTATCTTGGCTTTCCCTTACCTTCTACTCCATCCTCAGAAAGGAGGGCCAGCTGCACCCGAGGAAACAGACCTTCCCCAGAGCTTAATGAGATGTCTTGGTCCATTAGGGGATTCACAGCAAACAAATATCATCAGTAATTTATAAAAGGAGCTGTGCATAAGCAGTCATAGGTCAGGCAGCTTGTCAATTTTTTTATGGAGATAATAGCCAACACTACTCCATCAATCAGCATTCAGAAGGACTCAAGTCTAGTTTGTGTCTTGATGCTTTACCTACAACCTAGCAGAAGTACTCAAAGGAGGCCTTGGATTATGGCTTCTCCCTGTTTTGAAGTCTTGGGGACTCTAGACCAGGTGACGGTCGCAAGCAACAGCCCACATTTCTCTGGCCAGTGATCCAAAAACTTCCAAAAAGCCATTTCCAACTGGGAGGCCACATTAAAAAAAAACAATAGGGTGAGAGATACAGTATATGGAGAAATGTTGTTAAAGTACATGACCAGATGAGGAGAAAAAACAGAGCCATTGTGATGGTTTTATGAACTTTCTGAATATATTCCTAAGTGTCACGCAATTTTAACATTGCTCTGACAGGTTAATATGTGCAACTTGTCTCCAGGGGCTAAGATTAAGTAGCAACAAAGCTGAAGGGAAAAGCATTGCCAATAAATGGTGAGAAATTTTTTAATAAGCACTCTTTCTCTATGGGAATACTTTATTTAAGTAAAAGGGGAAAAATTGCAACATGTACATGATTAAAATAAGACTCACAACAGGCAAACTTTAATTATTATTTTAACAATGTGACATACATCCCCAGTAATTTTCTTTCCAAAAGTAATATGGTTTAAAAAAATATTCCAGCACTTGTGTGCTTGATCTCCCTGTGGCTACCACCCAGCCCACGGAACTTGTCCTAAATCACATACAGGGATAGTCCAGACCAACAAGGCATGGCCATGGTCAGGAGAAAAGAAGTTCAAGGAGCAAGGGATGCAGGAACGTCCCAGTGAAAAGCACAAGGTATAGATGGTATCTGAGCTCTCCTAATGGCAGAAGGACTATTTCCTCTACTACCCCCAAGATGGGCAGTGCCAGGGCTGCTCCTGAGGGAACTGAGCGATGGAAGGAGTGAGAGGCAGGAAATGAGCAATGCCAGAATTGTACACATCATAGCGATGGCAGAGATGCTATGACAAGGACCGGGACTGAAAGGCCGGAACATCAACAGTCCCCAGTGCAGAGCGTGCAGGGCAGAATCATGGCCACAATCACACAGGGACCACGGGGCGTGGCAGCACAGGAGCCATACACGAAACCTGCTCCTTTAGTTACCCATCATAATTGCTGTTGAACACGTCCAGCTATTCCGAAACATTAGCGTCCTGAACAAACTCCTTTCATCAGCTGAGGAGGTATATTTTCCAGGTTCTCCCAGTCAAACCAGCTCATCTTTATTTCACTCTTTGATGTAAGGGCAATGTGTTTTTAAGAGACATTTCTCAAAGAGGGAAGAGCAGTCATCTGGCACATGAAAGTGAGCAATGCCATGAGAATAAGGGACAGCAGAGCACAACATGTAGCAAGAGCAGAAGGAATACAAAGGCAGCAAAAATAGAAGGCACCTTGGAGTTGAGAAACAATAAACAGCAGAATCCATAGACAAGGAACCCAGTAAGGGTCCAGGAGACACACTCAGGACAGTGGAGGAAGTAATAGAGAAGGACGAGAGCACGAGCCATAGGGTGGTTACACTGGCTGGCAAAAAAGCACAGCACTGTGAAAAACAAAGCTGCCAAGTGGCCATTGGGCTGGGGAGGGAACAGTGGGCTCACAGGCGAGGGCATCGCCCCCTGCAAAGCACAGGGCATCCCTTGTCCTTCACTGGGCTCGGGTGGTGGGTGACGAGTCTGAGCTGAACTGCTGCCAGGAGTGTGTTTGTAATGTTGAATTTAGATGGGAAAGTAATGAAAAGCAGGAGGAAAACATTTTAGTACCATTAATTAATTGATTTCTATATTACATTTAAAGTTCTTGGATGATTTTTTCAAAGACAATTAACTCAGCTTTATGTTTCTAGTAAATAAAACTCTCCATTTTGAAGCAGCCCCTTTTAAGCTGAGTGGAAGAGGAAATCAGACCCCTGATTCTGACCCTGACTCTGCAAATCACCAATTTTTTCCACAGCAAGATTAAATGCGCCGTTGTTGTTCTGCCAGCCCTTAACGCAAATTAATGACTTAAATTACCTTTCATCTCACCTTATAAATTCTACCTTGAAGCAGCAGAAAGCCCAAGGGCTCTTGCATAACCAGATGAAGACAAGTTCACTGCCTCAAATCCTTCCCTTCTTGCTCTACTTTACATCAATTCTTTATAAGAAGAGGTCTCCAGGGCTAACAAAGGAGCTGGCCATGCAGCAGAAGGTGCCGTGGGACTTTCAGAGGTAAAAGCCCTTCTCGCGGTGACTCAGTGCACTCCATTAGTCCTACGAAACGCAGGGCACATCGAATGCAGCAGATGTGCCCTCACTTGCCAGGCTTCAGACAAATGCAATCAAATCTATTTTAATCATCTATGAAATGCAAATGCGTTCCACTTGCGCACCCGCAAGATCCATTGTCTTCCTCACTGAAGCATGCGATAATGCCAATTAAATGCCATTGCTAACTTAATAGGTGTTCTGATTGCCTATGGGAAATTATCTTTACTTTTTTATTAGTAGTATTAGTAGTAGTTTTATTTCACATTGCAAAGATTTCTAAATGTTTTAATATTTGTGTTGGGGTTTGTATTTTTTCTCCCTTCCACCAGCTCAGTGGCCAGCACTTCTCCAGACTGAGCAGTGAAACCTGTGTTTGCACTCAGAGAAACAATGCTGTGTAATTCCAAGTATTAAAAATACCCTTCTCAACTTCTTCTAAATGGCCCTACACAGAAGTGACAGTTGCATTAATCTGCTGGCAATTTCACTCACACACACAGGCTCCCGTACATGCACACAGCCCCTTTGTTATTCTGCTAGAAATGGTCAGGCAGCTGTAAAGATGTTTATTCTCAGACCCACAATGAGAAATGTTTGCAGTATGTATGTAGCCTACAAAGTCAAGAATGATAAGCATTTAAATCAGACTGGCCATGCCAAGTCAATATTTCGATATCAGAGGAATTGATTCTTGATCTAGTGCCAGCACTGTGTACTCAATGTACTGCAGAAAAATCCTCGCCCAGTCTTCCTGCCAGCACACTGTTAGGGATGACAAGCATGCAGTTATCTGATAGAGCAGATATTTGTTCCAAAAGACGATTTTCATTTCAAAGACAAAACATAAAAAGAGCTTACTTGTGGGGAAACCAAATACTGTATTCTCCTCTTGATAAATCAAGCTTTAGAGAAATAATGCCAAAGAGAGCAGGATTCTGAAAAGAACTTCTGTAGCTCTTTTCATGCTTTTTCAGCTACTCAGCTGGCTTAACTCTGCCAACTAATAATCTTGTGTTTTCCTAAGATGTGTTGAGAAAGAGTTTATTTGCAAATAATTATTTAGTGATAAGGATGCATGTCTGTTTGCTTTTAAACAGTTCTTACAAAGCTAATTAGAGGGTTTATCATAGAACACAGGGTTCTATATGGTTTATACCTTAAGCTGCTAATTATGGGATTTTCAATAACATCTATTTCTTTCCTTTGCAGAGAACTAAGACAGTATTACTAGACAATAAAAGCCCTGTTTCAGTGAAAAAGGTGAAATTTCTTCATGTCACAGTCTTGTCAGCTCTCCTCATGGCTGAATTTACATAAAAGTAACCAAGTATGAGTAATAACAGACAGGAGAGGGAAACATCTTCATACCCTGGGAGACCAGGGACTAACACAATAGTCCTTTTATACTCTGCAAACGCATCTTTGCTATTTGGCCACAGACCTCCAGATACACTGTCTAATTACAGTTAGCAAGCAGCATGCCCTTGACACAACACAGAATAAATATAACCTGCCCTTTCAAGTGTGTCACTGTGCTCAAGGCTTATTTTATGTCTTCACACTACTAACCAGACCTTATACAAAGAAACTTAACCATGCCTGTGCCTACAAAAATTAAATAGCATCACATTGAATGCTGCTTTGTTTTAGCAGGACATCAAGGGGGATTGACACCAAATTGTTGCCATCCAGCTACATTAACTGAGGGTCTACCTCACTCACAGCTCTTCCTTGGGGCATAATTACCTGCATGCTTTATTTCACTGCCAGTCTTTTATACAAGTGCAAATATGGAGTGTCCATCCAGTTGCAAAGAAAACTTAAAGGTAGACTGTAGAGAAAATTAATCATAAGCATATCAGGACCTTACTGGGATGCAGCCCAATTAAATTCAATACACACACCCACTGTGGAGGCCATTAATAAGCTGCTAGCAATTTCTTTATGTCCCTGCTGGGCTTTATACAAAATTTTGCCCCTATAATGAACTCTGCAGGCTTTACAGGTGGGATTTTCAGAAGTGTTCAACACTGATCCAGATCCACTCTCCTTGAAGTCAGCAGGAATTTTAACTATCAGTGTTAGGGGGGAAGGTAGGAAAAGGTCAGCCTTGACTTCTTTTCAAAATCCCACCCCAACAGTCTGCTTAAGCCCCATGCAACTCTGAGGGGAGAGAAGTTTTGCTGTATTTATAGCACAGAGTAAGGAGTCTTTGTATACAATGAATATCAGATTATGTGCTGCAGAAGCACAGAATATTTTTGCATTGTTTATCTGTCAAAAGCACCAACATTCAAAACAATACATAGGCCTACACGAATAAAAAAATCATTCCTACCCAGGGAGGGTAACCATTTTCACTCAGTTGTATAGCCTAGAGACCCAAAAAAACTATTGATCTGGTCCCTTAAAGAGAAAAACTATCAAAACCCGGAGTTGTACACAAGACTAAAATGCTGAAAAAAAAAAATCAAACTTAATAGAAAAAGGCCCTGAAATTTTGAAAATTGCTTGCGAGGATCAAACTCTCTCATAGACTCTGGGAATCCAGAGGAAGCAATAGCAGATCTTCTAGTAGGCTGTTGATTCAGGCTTCAAATTAATTATAAATTCATAATTAATTATGAAGTGCTACCCCTTGCTCTTCTTTCCTGTGGCCTGAGGAAGAGACAGATTCTCAAAAGCTCAGAGCCAATTTCCGTTTTATTTTTAGCCAGTCAATCTCACAAAAGGTCTTACCTACAACTTGGGGACTTGCTCTTTTATATTCCATTCATGTATAGGCTAATCAGCTGGTGCAGTGATCTGTGACACTTAAATAGGAAAGATGCATATAAAAAGCAAAGGCAGAGCAGAAGAGACCCAAATACTCTGCCAGGGCCATGGCAAGGGCAAAGCAAGTAGGATGTCCACACTCAGCAGCCCCTACTGCTGTTGTGCCCCGAGAAATGGGAGCAGTCCACACCCATGGATGAAGGAGGATGTGGCAGGAGTCTCTGGGGTAGAAAGTCACAGATTGCCAGGGTGTTCTGCAGAGATGGGTGCTCATGACCTTGTTTCTCCCAGGAGCATCCACTGCCAGCTGGGAAGTGAAGCTTTTGCTCCATGGTGCAAATCTGATGCACTAAGAGCCAAATCTTCAGAGGATACTCACAGAATCATAGAATGGTTTTGGGTTGGAATGGACCTTAAAATTCATGGACAGGGATACCTTCCACTAGACCAGGTTGTTCAGAGCCTCATCCAGCCTGTCCTTGATGGGTCTTCTATCCTTGCACCTAAGCCCTCACACTAGGAATGGCAACACATTTTTTTTTCTCTGCTGAGTTTCTGGCTCTCTGAGCATAAGAGCATTCCATATTATTGTGAGGGTTTTATGTTTATTTATTTTCTAGCCTTTCCATTAGCATACATCTTACTAAGAAGCAGTATCTGTGAGGAAAAGGTGTGGTGTATGCAGCTTAGCAGGTTGAAATCATCTTTTGTTACGGTCATTATTGAAGGATGGAGCTGTTATAGCACAGTTTTTGCTTACAATTGCAAAAATCAACATACAGTATCTAAATAACCTTAAAAACTTTCAGTGTCCAGTAAACATTGATCTCTAATCCATTAGGTTTATTCACTTCAGGTCTGAGCAGCTTGAAATAAAATACTGTCTTATGAATCAGCAGCCTTTCTGAAGAGTACAGGAACAAAAATTATCCAATCATGTGGTATTTCCAGCTCACGTGGCATAAATTAGTAGTAATTCTGAAGAAAGATAAAGTGGTTTGGATAAGTAACACCCTGGATGGGTGCTGAGAATGAAGAAATGAGCATTGATTTGCTAGGTCTGCCTCCACTTTCCTATGTAATCTCAAGACAATCACTTATCTTGTTTTAATTTTCAAGTTTAAAAGGAATATATGGAGCTTCTCACACTTGCCTGGTCTTCAGAGTAGAAATTGTCTTTAGACATATGTATGTGCAGCACTAAACACAACACAGTCCTGGTCCTGATTGGAGCTGGTAGCTGTTATCATAAGAAAAATCAGTAAATAAATCATGATGTGTAAGAAACCCATGTGGTCTGAACCCAATGGCACGTGACCAGAAGATGGCAATAGTGAAACTGGAGGACTGAGGCAAGCGTCCTTACGGGTCAGACACATCTCAGTTCCCCCAGGTTACCCCCACCTCCTTCTGTCAGCGATATGAAACCTCCACCACCGGCTGAAATCACCTTCTGAGCCAGGAGTAGGAGTAGGTAATTTAGTTTCCATGGTAATGCAGTTCTGGACCATTCTTAAACAGAAGCTGCCAAGTATGACAAATGGTAGGTGCTGATTTTTTTATGTGAACAGCTATTCACTATGAATTGAAATGAGATTGCCAAATTCACTTTCCTTGGGACTGGAGCTAGGGTCAAAAGCTATTGTTAGATTCAAGCCATAGTCCAAAACTAGCACTTTAGCCACCCATCTCTAGCTGCAATATAGAAAATTTTAAGTCTTAGAATAAAAATGAATGACTCAATATCAGAGTTGTCAAATAGATGAGACAGATTTACATCAAGCAATTCTAAAATGCTCTGTAGCCATGAATTAAAGGAAACATATGACAAATGACTTATTCATTCCCTCATGGGGAAGAAATTCTGTTTTAAGCATTGCTGAATGTTGTGCGGTTGCTATTATATATATGTATATGGAATCTGCATTAGGATAAACACATGAAATGATAAGGGCTTGAATTCAACAACTTTTCTTCCATGAGCTGCCACTGTATAATACGCCAGTAGATTTTGCACTCTGCTAATCTCCTCAAACAGTACGTAATTGGTCTTGGAAAATGCTGCAATACTGTAATTAGTAGTATAACAAATAAAAGAGGAAAAGACCTTTTCATTTTAGTCTTGTTTTTCTTCAGAATGAAGCAGTAGGAAGACAGTTGAATAACAGATCAACTGTTATTTAACACCACCTCTCCCATAAAAGCAACCCAAAACGCAACTCAGTTTTGCCCAAGCTGGGAACATGAGGGGAGGATGGTCCCACTAGTCATCACCCAGCTGCAGGTGGATTAGTAGGATGCTGCTGGACTGCCTGCACTAGTTGCATGGCTGAGGCTGGATGGGCTCCCCAAAACTGCCCCAGCAACCCCAGCAGCTAGATGGCATTGAAGAGCCATGAGTATTTAAATACTGGTCCATCAAGAGCTATCAGTGACCTGTTTGTGAACCAGCAGGCTCTGCGTGGCAAACCCAGGGAAAAGTGACTCCTAGAAAGGTTCTTCGTCATATAAGCGATTCTTCCCACTTGCAACATACCCTTGACAAATACGAATAAGGGAACAAAACATTGTAAGCACTGGGGAAGAAAAAAGTGAGACATTCCCAGCTCATTCAGTGTTGAAAAGAAAAGAAACACAGTTTAGAAGCATTGTGACTAAACAATATTTTCTGCCTTTATAGCACCCTTACTCAGACCCTGGTACTCAAAGCCTTTAGTAAACGTTCATTAAGTTGTACATTAAAAGAGTAGTTCTCCCTGGCATAATCTATCTTCTGTTTCTTCTCTGTGAAATGCCTGGAACAGAGGGTGCTCACCCATGTTTGTATTTTAGGCATTTACACAGACACAGTTGATAGCACCCGGAACTGAGACATGAGCAGGTGAATGAGTTTGTTTGGGGTGACACTGGGAGTGGCTTTCAGAGGCAGGGAGAGAAACTCTGGGCACAAAAGCGGCACAGTGGCTCTTCCACCTGACCCCAGAGCAGACATGGACTCAGTACACCGATGTGAGCCTGCCAATTCACCCCAACATTTCATTTCTTTTTCATTCACCCTGCAACGTGATCCCCCCAGCCTGCCCAGACTGGCAGTCTGCTGCCCATGCTCTGCAAGTACCTGCCCTGGAGGTGCACTGGAGACACTTCAGTGCTCGTTTATGACTCCCAGAAAGCAATGGCAGGTCTCACAGGAGACCTAAATCCTACCACCGTGGAGTGGTACACTTGTTATGAGCTGTGATGAGTAGTGATTCCCCAAAAGCCAACTGTCAGTCTCAGCCGAGCAGTCTAGCAGATAGCTAGAGCTGAAAGGGAAGTTTCTTTGCCCTTGCAGTGCTAAGGAAATGGGTGGTGGCTTTGGGTCTCACCCTAACAACTTCCTTAGGAATCTGCCTGACCAGGGCAGGCCAAAATTTAAAGGACATAATATTATTTCAGAGCAGGTTTTTGCTATTATTTAGCAACTAATCTCTGAAAAGAATAGCAAGTTTTTGGCTGGCTGTCTCAGCACCAGACACTCACGAGTTCTTCATAAATGGACATCTAAGAGGCAAGATATGTGTGGATTACACCACTGCCAGAGAGTTTAATTAACATGCATGAACTAATAACAGATATTAAGAGACGGGACTTCCTAAATTGCACTGGGGCCACTGCTAGTCTTCACGGCTTCTGCAAGGAATGCCAGAACCTGTTGTCACTAGCATACCAGGTTAGTATTAGGCAAGCCTTCTTCAGATAACTCACACTGACGCAAAATGCTGTACAATCTTTAGCTTTGCTCTTTTCAGAAGTAGAGACTTTGTTTTCATCCTAATGTTATGGTTAAAAATGGGATGCCTGTGCCCTTGCGTGCCACAGACACTTGGGAAGTGCTGAACAGGTAACTGGGAAAAGCACTTACAGCCCACCATGTAATTCCTTCCCTGCACACAAAGATGGGATATTTGTGGCCTGCTGACACACAGCACTTCAGAAAGTCAGGAAAATTTGTAGGACAGTGAGTAGATGCTAGAAATCTTTGCCAAGGAACCTTATTTACTATCATGAGTTCCTCCTCTATGAAAAGCTCTTACAACTTCATCCACTGCCTCTCCCCTGCCTCATCTAGACAGTTCTGCAAGAAAAGGGGAGCAGTAGGAAGCTGCACACTGCTTTTCTTAGTGTTCTTTTTCATTTAACTTAGCCATTGGGCTTTATAATGCAGTCTGCCTGGAACAATGCATTAATGGTCTCATTCTACCAGTGTGACAGAACAACAAAGAGCCCAGTATGTGCTGAAATATGCACTCCCCTTGCTAAGCCTGTAATCCCAGCTTTGATATTTTTTTGTTTAAGCCATCAGCACAAACCTAGTGAGAATGAATCGGAAATTGCACGCTTAATTTCATCTTCTGCTTGACTTCCATCTTTGATCAGAGACTGAAGAGAATGGGCTGAGGGAAGCTCATGGCTTCCTCCATAGCTGATATTAAAGGACAGTTTGTCATACAGAGTAGCCTCCATTTTCTTGGTTGTAGCCACAAAATCCCTCCTGTTTTTCCTGTAATTTCCTCAAGGACATCAAAACTGTAGATATATTTCCTGAATTTGGGCTGCTGCTGCCATTCTTCTCTAGAGCTGCTGTATCACCTGCTGTCACCTTTCCTCCAGCTGCAAACAGATCTCCGTGTTACAGCCCCAAAATGGGTGACCCAGATGCGAGGCTCAATGCAGAGGGGTTTCAGTGCCCTTGCTCACAGCACCACCACCAAGGATCTCCTCTGCCACCATCCTGCAGCCTAGGAGTCAGTGTGCCCTTGCTCATTTGCCTGATATTCACCTAGAGGACACAAGCTGCCACTGCTGCAGCTGAGAGCATCCATCAAGCTCTCCCATTGTTTTGACAGAGCTTCAAGGAGTTGCCAGAGCTGCCATTTTACATTCTTTGCTGTTTAGAAGCTGTTTGCTAACTTTTTAATGAACTTCTGATGCTGATCACGCAGTCGCCACCTTCTCTGACTCTGCAGGATGCCAGAAGACGGACAGAGGGTTATAGCCCCGGAGGTGGTTAATCGGCGCCTTTGTGAGACCCTCTGGCCAGCTCACAGCACCCTGATTGAGTGAGTTGAGCCTGAGGTGAACCAATTACTGTAAAAATGAGAGAGATCATGTGGAAAGAAGGGTTAAAGGCTGAATGGTGCACAGCTTTACTGCAGAGGGAAGCAGAAAGGGTGGAAAACACAGATCCAGAGGACTGAGGGGCTGTAAAATCTGATCACTCTTCTGCTTCAAGGACATTCATGTTGCAAGGTAAGGAACAGCAACCAACACCAATCTGGGCAAGCAAGCTTACCTTCAAGGTGTGTATGAGCTTATCTCTCAGCTAAGGTCAACAGAAAATTCCCATTGATCTCATGAGGGCTAATTTTCAATTAATGCAAGGCTACTGGACTTGATGTGCAGTTATGAAGCATTTGTAATTATTAATTTATCTCTTCTCTGACTTCCAGTTGACTTCTGAAGGGAGATAATATATCATAGCTTAAGACTGAATGTATATTTGCGCTTTAAAACACCATTCTCAGTGATAAAAGCCCATGAACTGACATATCATACTCTTCTGGGACAGCTTAAGAAGCAGCATGAAAATAATCTTATTGGACACATAAAATTGAACTGTGAGTCTGCATGCTTGAATCTAGTTACTGTATCATTTTACTTATTTTTAACTTAAAGCCTTTTTCTGGTGTTAATACATAACTGTAGCACACTTTCCAAAGACAAGATGCTAGGAGCGGGTTTTTTCCAATCTTTTAAAAATTTTATTTTACAACAAGATTCAAATAGTCTGCACTTGCTGTTTCCAGGACCCTGAGAATTTGCAAAACGCTCTGTGTCTCAACAAGTTGCTTTTTGCAGCACTGTTAGATATTCAGAAACTAGCTGTTTGTCTCTTCCTTCCATTCTTTTTTAGATCCTTACTTAAGTATTAAACTCTGTGAACATTTGTGCTTATGCATTCAGAGTTACAGAAGTCACTTGCTGCTACGATGAAGGACAAACTGTTGTAGCACAGGAAGCTCCACACAGAGCTACAAGTGAAGAACAGTTTTCTTCCCATTTTTAACATACCACTTGATGCCAAATACAAAAACCATAGAGGTATGGAGGTTCTTTGGAAATCAGTGTGACCTCAGAAGCAGGATTACTAGAAAATTACTGGAATATGCAATATTTTCAAAGTTGAACCATGAATACTGTCAAAGGCCAAAGCGATACCTGAGGAAGCAGCTAAGCACAAAGACATTCCAGGGTACCAGCCATGGAGGCTGGAGGTAGCCAAGAAGGGAGGTGCAGGCTCAGGACAGGAGAAGTCAGAGGGAAAGGCATGTGCTAAAGAAAGGCCAACCAACAAGCCGTGCTGGCAGCACATTTGGCATTGCTGATCAGTTAAGCCAAGGAGAGATGGAGATGATAAAACAACACTCCAGGAGCCTGGAAGTGATGTTCAGATACAAGTCTGTCAGCTGTGTCACAGGGTGAACACAGGTAAGGGTTTGGCAGCAGTGTTTTGGATCACTTCAGGGAAAAAAAGTGAGAAATTGGGAAGGCCAGGTAAAAAATAGTCTGCAGTCCAGTAGGAGCAAATCTAGGAGCAGAGCAACTGTATCTGGTCACAAGCAAGAGAAGAGGAACCATTCTCTGAGACCAGTTAGAGGAAGCCCCATCAGCTTTCAGTGGTTGCCCAAGTGTACAGAGAAGGAAGAGAAGGCGTTGAATCATGAAAAACTGAAAAGGAGATGATAATTTATTCGATTTAAAACCTGTTTTTTTCTGCAGCATTCCTCACACAAGTATTAAGCACTAGACAAATATAAACCATTACCTCTTGTTTATAGATGGGATCTTTGCACATAGGAAGATGAAACAATTTCCCTAAAGTTACCCAGCAGCTCAGTGGCAGAGGTGACAAATGAACTCAAGGATAACAAATCCCTGTCCAGTACAGATTTTGAACCTTGTTCTCCATTTGTAATTAGTTTAACAAAAGGAAAAAACTGTGCAAGTTGCTTGTAATTGTTCCAAAATCATACATACAATCATCTTTAACTGATGAAGGTATTTCCTACCCTTTGTTTTTGCTGGTTATTCACTAGTGACCATTTGTGGTGTGAGAAGTCAATCTTACAGCATTATTTTTCTTGATACCGTGATTGGGTACCAATTTTCTTGAAAAGCTAGTAGCTAAAAAGAATGTTCATTCCCCAAATACATCACAGGGAAATCTGTATTCTGCACAGGTGCTTTCAACCAGTCATCGGAAAGCACATATAGTTGTAAGCTAAACACTCAAAATCCAACAATTATTTGCAATGTCTATTTTGCCGTGTTTAGACTGTTGGGCTGAAAGATGAAGACAAAAGAAGAGGCTGTTCATGTGCTGTAATGGGGGAAACGGAAAGCAGCTGGCAATCTCTAAAATGCACAGGTTTTTCTCATATCATGCTGGTGTATGCAGGCTCTTGAGTGATGGCCCTACTCTGTAAAAAGCCACTTTAAAAGGATGTATCTTGACTCTAATGCATTGCTTATGCTGTGCAAGAAAGCAGTTATTTAAGAAAGAAATAAAAGAAAACAACAGAACATCAGACAGTAAAATGAAAGGGCAAACTTGGGACTCCATTCTGCCACCTAAATACTCTACCTCATGCCATGTGAATGCCCTACAGTACCCTCCATGACATCCCAGTCACCTCTCCAAAAATGCTCAGCTCCTTTCGTGGGTTCTGTGCTTTCTGTGTATACAGTGCCTTCCATCACATCTGGGACTTTAAAGGCCTGATCCAAAGTCCATTGATTTCATCTCAATGTCCTGAATCAAGGCTGGAATAAACACATTCAGACCTTTCTTCTTTGCTTCACCTTGAATTTCATGCATGCTCTGCCCACCAGCCAGCCTAAAAATTACAAACTGCTGCCTGTAACACTAATATTTTGTCCATAGAACAAATGCTATCAGTCTTCATTGTCTCCACAGAAAAAGTTTTGATTTTTCCATTTCTTCTACAAACAAAATGAACATATAATTTATGTTTGTGAGCAAAGTGATTTTATGGTATTTCTCTTTGTTGACAGAATGATTGGAATAAAATTACATTCTGTTGACAAAAAACGTGATGAAATGTCTCTTGTGCATGTTAGGAACAAAAGAGTTTGACAAAAAACACAGTTTGCCAATGGGACGCAGTAAACATTTTAACAAAATTAATTCTGTCTCCTATTCGTCCTAGGAATGACATAAGAAGTTTTTCCAAATCCACTATGTCAAAATAAAATATAAAAATTTTACCTGTAAAAAGACTAAACACTACTGTTATAGAAGCCATTCCTTCTAGTGCTTTAAGTCATATTGCCCTAGGTCAAATCTCTTTTTTCCAGAAGTCAGTAAGTTCTAATAGAGATATGAAGGATCCACATGTTTTGGTGCATATCCATCCTACCCACCACACACATCCATTAACAGCAGTAGACTTTCACATTTTTCTGGATTTTTGGTAAATGGAACAATAAAGTAGAACTTTGTGATTTTCAGGAATACTAGATATGTTTAAAGATAACAGTGTTTGTTCTTGGAAGTCATCAGGCCTCTGACAGCAACATGAGTACTCACATAATTTAATTCTTTCAGAGCCTAAGCAACAATCTGACGGCATCTGGGAAATGTGTGCCAAGCTATTTTCTCTTTGAACTTTGATGCCTGACATCTTTACATGGACATGAGCTCATATGAGGATGGACAGAAAGGGAGGGGAATCTCTCTTTGGTGGGCTCAAGTGAATGAGCTTAGACAAGGCTGATTTACCCTTGGTAGCAGAGGGCCTTTAGGTTAAAAGAAATTTGATGGCTCTACGGGGAGTGGGATATAAAAGCACAAGGCTCAGAACAAAGGGAATAGACTTAAGTCACCGTCATGAAACGGTTGAGAACAAAGCAAAAAAAGAGCCACTACGAAAGGTTAAAGTGCAAAAGAACAAAAGCAAAGGTCGAACAAAATTATGTAAGCATCAACATGTTAAGAACAAATAAAAAATCAAACTTGCAGCATAAACAGAGCCAGCTATATTGATCCTTCCTTTCTTGCTGATCTTTATTAGTTCTGAAGGCTATAAATCAGTCCAGAACAAGTGACTACTCCTGGCCAGGGTGGTGATGAAGAGCATGAGCTTCTCTACAGAGCTGGTGTGTGGGACAAACTCGAGGGACAGACTTGGCTAGTTTGGTCCCTGGGCTCTGCATAAAATGTTGCTTCCAGGGCTCAGGCAGGCAGTGAAAGAAGTCGACTTTCCTTCCAGACAGATAAAAATGAAAGAAAAACATTATAATCCCATTAGCACTGGTGGATTTCAGTCTGGTCTTCCATCGTGCAGAGGAATACCATCCCCACTGAAAGCACTGGGATTTTGGCCATACCTCACAGCTATCATATGAGCTAGCTAGGGCATGAAGCACCCTTAAATCCATTAAATTCCCCTGTGGCTATGCAAGGAGATAGAGAAAGGACACAGAAAGAGTCTGGTGGGATCCTACAGTGCAGACACATTTTCAAACGTTCGCAAGTTTGAGCTTTTCAAGTCACTGGGGTTTCACACAGTCAGAAGAACTGCAGACCTGAGTTCTGGACTTTAACATCATAGGCTAAAGAAACTGTGAGCTTGGGGCCACCAAAGATCTTGTCAGACTTGCTTCTGGCTCTCCAAGGTCATGGTAAGGTAAATGATGTTTAGTTCAACTGTGTATGGATTAAAGATCTGGAGGAGACCCATCTCTGTATGGATTGGCCAGTCTGCACAAATATTAACATAAAAGCAGTGATAGACATTTACATTTGTCAGCAAATGTCTCTTAGAGCTAAAAATGCAATTAATTGCACTGCTTGCACTAAGGCTTTTGTTCTTTTCTTCCCTCCCTCTCTCCTCCAGCCCCTCCTGACAGTGAGAAGAAGGGAGCTAATGTGGTAAATGTTTTTTCCTCTGATTTTTCCCTTACAAAAGAATAAATGACATTAAAAGCTAAGAAATGTTCAAACACAATCAACACACGCATACATTCTAAGGAAAATAGCAAATTAAATGCAAAGCCTATGCTAATGCATCATCCAGGTTGAGATTTTAATTGCAAAAAGTCAGGAAATGTAAAGTTATGGTTCTCGCATTATCATCACTCAGCCCCTTGAACACAGTTAGGATTTGTATTCCAGGCAGTGTGCGGCGTTAACTCGAACACCAGCGTATATATGCGTTCTCTGCCTTCATTACAGTTGCTGGGGGAACCATAATTCTGCATTTGCTGACTTTTGCTCAATTAATTTTTTTTCCTTATTGCTGTGCTACAAGATTCTTGCATTTAATTTCGCTGTATTAAAAAAACCAAACACATAAAACAATGAAAAGGAATGTGAATTTCCATCACATATTCAAGTTAGGAGATAATCCATTCTGTCTCTGCATCCTAAGGCTCCTGTAGGACCATGCAGTCATTTTAGACCACAGGTACATGAATAATAATAGTAGCAATAGTAATAATAGTTAATAATAATTACAATAAATGCACATACCTGGAGCTTCACCTCATTGTGAAGTGAGTGCCAAAAGATCAGGGAATTGGCATGCTCTGGACAATGCCTTTTTTCCACCTACTGTAGTAACTACTTGCGTTGCACTTCTTTGCAATGAAGGCAATGCTGAGGTCACATGTTCCCACCGAGGCTGTCTCAGATGTGTTTCACCACAAAAGCAAATTCTGTGCCCCCACAACCTGCTCAGTACTTCAGTACCTCTGAGGCTAATTTTGTCTTTGTTTCTCCAACTACATGCTGGTGGTGGGATATACCTTCCTGGAAATCTGCCTGGTTGATCTGCAGGAGTAGTCATAACGGTAATTAATTCTAGAGGACTCAGGAATCACTTGGAAAACAATGCTTAGAGTAGGTATTTTCCTACTTTGTAACAAAGGAGTCATCAATCTCAGGTTCTCCTCTGATACAGATTTGAAGGCACACTTGCAGACACACTAAGTAAGCCTCACTAGCATTATTGATGTGGTCTCTTTGCACCAGCAGGAGCCCCACACCATTGTGACTTGTCCTTACACACCTTTCATCCTCCTCTGGGCTCCTGAAATGTCCCCACAAGGATCTATCGGATGTTTCAAGGTCAGATTTCCAAAGTGGCTGAAGGATATGAAGATGAATAGAAACCCACTCAGAGTTTAAATAACTCAGCACTTGGGTAAATCCCCCTAATCCCACCTTTCTTTTAAAGCTCATATGCATATAAAATCTATTCCTAGGAAAAGGCATCCCCCAGAAATCACCATTCTCATGCAAACTGTCATGCCAGGGGTTCTCTTTTTCTCATAGCAGTGGGTCTGCTGGTCAGACAAAGCCATTAACCCTAGCTGAAACAGCCCTCACTCAGAAGATGCAAATATAAATGTCTCCTGAGCTAATATATCAGTATTGTCTCTCTTTTATAAATCTTGGCACTTTCTTCTAAAATTATTCCATATTTTACAGCTTTATGTTAGCTAACGAGCAAATGGGAAACACAGGTGCCTCCTGTCCTCTGTTATGTCTCTTACAAACTCTCCTCTCATGATGGAAAGAGTAGGATTTGTGCTGTTAGACTGGCATAGCCACAGGTGAGCACTGGCCTCTAATTTATAAAGAGCTATCAGACATCCATGGTGTGTTCACATGCAATATTTATTGCTGACAAATATGGGAGATTTTACCTTGCAGATACATGAAACATTTTCTAAATATAGCTCTCAGTAGTACTTACTTGTTAGAAAGAGGGGGAGTCACAAATTTCTCACTGAAAAACTGCGCTTTTCAAAACTATATGCAAATCTTGTCAGAAACTTCATGCAGGTTTTCCAGTATTCTTTAAAAAAAAAAAAAAAAAAAGAGAGAGTTAAAAACTACCACTTTTTGTTTTTCAGATATTTTCTCCTTCCTCTCTAACCTTTTTCCATTGTAAAGAGAAGGGAAATAAAATTTTTAAGGAAGAGAAAGAATTATGAAGAAAAATTCTCATAGACTTTTTAAAAATCCAAGTTTGGGGCTTTTCTGCTCCTTCCCTGAAATACGTTAATTTGGTTGGACTGGAAGCCTCTAGGCCAGCCTGTTCTTTGGACTTTGAATGCAAAGAGCACATCCAGCCAGAGGTAAGAATCCAAGGTTTCTGGCAAAAAACAGCATCAGACAGAACAGATGGCAGCTCCTGATCATGCCAGAAAGAAGAAATGGTATTGCCAAAAGTGCAAAGATTTCATTCAGCTCTATTTAATGCTTTTTGCCAATTTTCCCAAATCAGAATCAAAAGAGTCCAAACTCTCTGTGAATTCGTGTCAAACCTACTGTTGATCCACAGCATGGTACCACTCCTTTCACTCATTTCAAATAAAAGCATGACAGTAAAAAAAAATTGACAGAAATCCTCTGATCTAAAAGATGCAGGCATCTTTGGTTCCAGGGGTATGCAACATGCAAATAAGGCAGTGACCCAGGGAAATAGGTCTAACATTGGTCATGAAGAGAAACACCGGTTAGCAGTCACACAGACTTTAGACACAGTGCTTGAAGGGCTGATTTCAGTGGTAAGGAGCCCCTCACAGAGGACCTAGGGCAGTTCCATCACAGCAAGGAACAAGTGTCACCTTCTTGCTCTCCCTACTGAGCAAAAAAAGCTGAATTAGCTGAAATAGTCACCAAAGAGAAAATCTAGATCAGCAGTGGAGTTGAGCAAGCAGGATGTTGGGATATCCTACAGGAATCAGCTCTTATTCTTATCCATGGTCTTTTGAGAGGACCACTAGCAGCCTTAGGATTATTAAAGAGGAGATTATGGAAATCAGTATAAGGTGCTACCTGGAGTATGGTGCTTGCCCAGTGCTTTGTAGCTCAAAAGAAAGAGGAAGCACAGAAAGAAATAGAGTCCAGAGGTGTAAGATGATTGAGAAGAGAAGGCTGTAGGCAAGGTTGTCACTCAGGCTGGGTGCACCCCGGAGGAGGCAAACACCAGGGGGACACGAGGAATGTGCAATAAATTGATAGGTGAGGGCAGCAAACAAGCTGTGATTTATATTCTTAGGACAGTACAAGATTTTCACCAGAAGCAAATGAAAGTCACTAATCACTACCAATGACATTGTAGACAACTTACCACAGCTGGTGCACAGAAAGGTTCACAAAAAGGTAACACAGGCAACACAGATTTACATGTTGAGGGGAAAAGATACAGGAGATACCAGCCAGCTCCTTCAGCAACCACCTTATGAATAAATTGTTTCTCTTACTACTGGTTGTACCTATTTTTATTTAAAATAGACTGTTGAAAGACAGGTAGTGCATACCTGTGGTGCAGTAAAGTTATTTGGAAACTTTTCTCTCCAATTTCTGCTTCAGATTTCACTTTGATAATCTAGCAATTCAAAAACAAACAAAAGCATCCCACAGAATGATACCAAAGGACAAAGTTATTTTGGGAATACAATTTTAATCAGTGCAGTACCAGCATTTAAATCTGCTGCTGTACTGACATCAGTGGGGAAAAAAAATAATTAAAAACAAGGAGTCCAGAGGGACTGGCAGTTTTGGAAATGAGTCTACACCTGTGTCACCTTAACATGGGATTACTGCAATTCACTCTTGATGCAGAAATTGTGAGGGGAGCAAGAGCTGCTAGCTCGCTTAGTAGGATGAGTTTCACTGTGAGTGACGCCTCTGTTCTGTGATGTACAATGATTTCCATCTGACTCCCTGCATTAGGGACTCAGCAAATCAGTCACCTCACTTTTTATTTTCACGTGAGTCCATGGTGTCCAGATTACTGTGGTGAGAAGACAAATGAAATCAATAGAATCTCTGCTCCCAATGAGATTTCCTATCAAAACAGAGTGGTAAGGCAACAGAAAGGGTACAGCAAACAAGGGTGAAGGCTCACCAAACATGGGTGACATGTGCTGAGTACACTTCCTTGTCACCCAGGGACACGAAACCAATTCCTCTGAAGTACACTACTACCTTATCTGTGTGTCCCCAGCGTTTCCCTGCCCAAAGGACAGACAACACCCCAGGCTATGGCTCAACATGGAGCCAGAGCTGTGGGCAGACGTTACTGGGATCATCCTCTGGCTGTCCAGGCAGGGATATAGCCCTTCAAAAGCATCTTCCATCCCACACCAGCCCCCTGCTCCCCACCACATCCCAGGGAGTGAGCAGCCACCCTTCTAGCCAGGCTAGAGGGATCCGCAAGGATCACTTGGACACTGAACCTGCAAAAATGGTAGCACACTGCAGTGTAGGCAGTTCAGGGGCTGACAATCACAGCCTTTGCTGCCGTGTGGGCTGATGCTTCTTAATCAGCTATGTAAATCAGGACGGTGTTTGGGTAAACTTTATTTACCTAAGACACTGGCTTTTCAGAAGATAAAAATCCCTCTGAAAGCATGAGGAAACTCATACCTGTCAGAAGAAGTTTCATGTTGCAAGGAAAGGAATTCTTTATCCTGCTGTCTTTATATTTTTTTCCTTTATCCTCATCCCATAACTGTGAAGTAAAATCTTGGTGATGTTTTCCTACCTAAATCTGCTGTTCATTCGTATTTCAAATAAATTGGATTTCAAACCGAGCCCAAATACCCCCACCCTAGAATTTCTGAAAATTTTCAAATCTTTTCTGTGACATTTCAAAATGAAACATTTCTCTATAAAATCCATCTGAGACATCTGCACAATTCTGAAAGTCTTGAACAAACCACAAGTGAAATAAAAAGTAGCACTTTGAATAAAGAAAAAAATATAATAATATTGCAACAAAACCAATTTTTCCATCCAGTTTTTCAGCAGGGTCATCACTCAACCCTGAGATATGGCTATATTTTCTTTAGGATATAAAAGAGCTGATGTGTATCTGCTAGAAGCAAGGTGAAAAAGTAACACCACCTCTGTGAGTGAAATGAGCCATGTCACTAGAAGTGTAGTTTGAGCCTTAAAAACTGCCAGAAGAGCTGTAGCACTTTGGGTCCTTGCAGCACACGGCAGACTGGATGCACTCAGTGCATCCCCCGGCACAGGCAGGTGATGAGATGCACTGAACACACGTCACTGTGTGAGCAGCCAGGTGAACCAGCGCTGCAGCTGATGGGAGCAATGCTGTGTCCACAGGGGTTTGTTTCAGTGCTCTCCTGGCCCTGAAGGGCTCTGCTGCTCAGGCAGAGACTAGTACTCAAGCTCACCAGCAGGTTTTCTCCTTGAGGAGATGCAAACATCTACAACCCAACCTCCATTGATAAAATGCTCTTGCACAGACCAGCTCGCAGTCCCCTTTCCCTGGTGGGAGAATTGGAGGCATTTATACGTCTGCAGGATCCTTGGACATATAATTGTAAGAGGCCACCTTGTTGCCAAGTACAATATTGCTGCAGGCAACAATCATACTCAGGCAGTTTTTAACTGAGCTCATGATCATTTTAAGCATGAACCTGTCTTCACAACCCCTCTTGATGATAAGGGAAAGGTGGAGACTGCAGAGCTAAGGGAGCTGGTGGAGGTCGCTGAACAACCTGCAAGCAGGGCTGCCATCAAGGAGCTCCAAGCTCCCAGCCCTGCTGCTGGCCAGGCTGCCCTGAGCCCTGGGTGAATGGTGGAAGAGCAAAGCCACTGAACACCTACACATTATCCATAACTTGTCACACACGTGCTTTTGTGAAACAAGGAAAATCTCCACTACCCTGATTCTAGGGATATGAATCTGGTTTCAGGTAATGGACAGGCTTTTTAACTCAATTTTATTCAAGCTGAAACTTTCTTCAGAGGGTGTTTGAGTATTCAGCCATCTTTTGTCTAGTGCTTTCATACAGATATATAAACCAAAGATTGGCAGAAAGTGGCAATTGTTTGAAGCCTTTGGCTTACAGTGCATGGAGAAGTCAAAGAGGAGAGCCAGTGGTTTTCCATCACCTCCCATCCCTCCATCCAGGCTGAACTCCCCAGTCCCTGATCCTTGGCACTGCCCCAGCAGCTGCCAGGGGACAGATGCCAAAGCTACAAACCACAGACACATACAGACATGTGCAAACAACAGGACAGGCAAAAGTCAGACAAGCACCCTTTCTGCACAAGCACATGATGCAACTGAAAGCTAACAAAGGAGAAGTCCTAAACTCTTGCCAGCATTACTTACAATTCACAGGCACCTGGGTAGCCGTTACCAATCTGGCTGACTTTATGTGAACTTCTGCTAAATAACCCCACAGGTGCCAGCTAACACCAGAGATTTCGCATGCCATTTGAACAGAAGAAGCTCAATAGTCAGGCAGCAGAGCTGATGAAAAGCAAATCACCGAGTCAGTTTACTACCAATGAGCTCCATTAAGTGACTGTAATGTAGTTCATAGCCCTGGAGTAGTCCCTGTCCCTCACTAATCTAATGGTTGTATTGACAAGGATCATTTACACAGCTCCCCTTAAAGGTTACCACTATTTGTCAGGACTGTCTGTGCTCTGGATGTGCGTGTGGCCCTCGTTTACATCCCAGGCTTGCCCATCCTTACGGCAGAGCCGCAATCCCAGGTGGCACCGACTCCTCTCCTCACAAGGTCAGGCTGCTGCAGCCAGGTGCCGGGTGTGCACATCCCCTAAACATCTGCTAGGGATTAACAGAGACAGCACAAACCTATCCTAAGGGCTGAACTAATGCAGAGAAATTGGTTGTTTGACAGCAGTACCTTGCCACCAGGTATCAGTTAATCTGCATTAAGCCTACCCAGCTGTTTCTGGTGGTCAGTGGACACACTCCCCTAATGCTCGGTCATATCACAGAGTTGTAGTTTTATGTCCTTGATCATTAAGTGCAGCCACAGCCTAGTTTTACACCTTCTATGTAAAAATGAAAAATAAAAATCACTAGTCCCTCAAGCATCATCTCTGGGCTTTAACTAGCAAGAACTAGCCCCAGGATTCTAAATAAATGGATCTTTCTGGATAAAATGTCTGCTTTTCAACCCCATTCCTTCTCTGTTTTATGATGAGGATCTGACTTGTCCAAACATCACTGCTCTATTTGGATAAAGTCTCATCTCTTCAACATCCAGCTCTGTCTAGAAAATGAAGAAAAACCACAGCAACAAAGCCCTCCTGATGCAGATGAGAGGAAAGACAAGAAGAGCTAATGTGGACAATGGGTACTTTAAACCCTCTCTGCACTTACAGTGCAAATAGACAAATCAGAGAAGCACTGTTTGAAGTATAAAATTATCTTGGTCTTTTAAAAATAGCTCAAACTGCTTTAAATAAAAAAAGGAAAAAAAAGGGAAAAAAAGGAAAAAAAAAAAAAAGCTGTTGAAATTCTACTTAGCTTCCCACCTAGGTTCACAGATACAGCCAGATGCTCCAAAGGTGCTGGAGGCCAATTTTTGAGATAGTTTCACTTTGAGAGAGGATCAAAGGATCAGGGCAGTCCTTGGGATGCAATCCCTGGCAAAGAGGGACAAGATTAGGAGAGAGGCAGTGAAGGAAGGTCTCAGACCTTTGACTCCCTCCAGCCTCTCAACATTGCTCCATGCTCTCCAGTGGAGATACTGTTTGAGACACTCATGTCTCCGAGTGGAACCAGGTCAGATTTGCCCCATGTTTGGAGGTATTTGCTGGAGGACCTCTAAAGCCACTGTTCATGGAGCTTGCTTATTCCTTCCCCCAAGCATTGGTCATGTGCCTGCTCCTGCTCAGCTCTAGGGCCACCAGCTGCTTCTGCAGTTCCAGGTCCACAGGTGACCTAGTGGTGGAGCTAAACCAAGATCCTGGTGTCCGGTGTTTGTGAGCAAAATATATAAAGCAGACATGAAGTTTCAGGCTGAGTAGAGGAACTTGCCTGCCTGCCCAGGGCTGTGCGTGGTGGGAATCCCTACTCACACAGGGATCTAAACCTCTCCACATCTTCTGCACAGCCTTGGGGAAGAGGCCAGGTCCTAAAGCCACACCACTTGCACCAGAGCCCAGCAATTCATGATTACTCCTTCCCAATGTGTGCAGGAAGGTTATTATTTTCCCATTATTTTCACTTTTTTCTCTCCCATACGACAAGTAGCCTGCAGGGTCACACCAAGGAGACAAAGCACAGCAAGCTGAGGAAATCCGCTCAGACAGTGTTACTCTGGTGGGAGGCAGTCAGTGCTGATTCTGCTCCTACTGAGCAGCACACAGGAATAGTCATTAAGTTCAACAGAGCAAGGCCACACAATAAAAGAAGAAAAGATTACCTCGCTTTTCCATTTTATACTGTTAACACAGAAAAAGATAATAAAAATAATTCCTCACTATTCCCAGAATTTGCATAAATGTGTGCTCTAATGATCAAAACATGGATCTCTGACACAAAAGCTTTTGGGTCAAATCCAACAATTAATCAAACCTTCACAGCCCAGGTGAGGATTCTCACCAGAAGAAGTCATCTGGTCTTACAAACTGGGACAGCTGCTGCAATGGTATCCCAGGCTCCCTCCTCAGAGAAAGGTTCACTGACAGCAAAACCTCTGCTCTGTGAGAAGCAACTAAGAAGCTTTGGATGCCTGGCCCCTCCAGGACCAGGGAACTGCCTGTAGGTCATTTAAGTACTGAAAACACAAGTCGACCACAACTGAGAAAGCAGCTACTGGCTTCCAGTCACTCTAACAACCCATACCCTTTTCTTCCTCTTTAAAAAGAGGGTACTTGCCTAGTGATAACACGTACTGTTTGGGCTGTTAGTTTCAGGAATATAAACACATCCACATCCCTCTCCAAATATCCTCTACCTAATCCACTGGTACATTTATAAATTATTCTACAACAGAGATGCTGAGACTGCCAAGTCAAAGTCCCCAAAGACAGGAAATGCAGAATTAAAGCTGGTCACTCACATGTCGTTTTACTTCAAATACAATTGCTGCTTCAATTGGTGCACCTGGAAAGAGCTGGGTTATGCAGTGAATTCAAATGTCATCCATGGCAGGCTTTCCACATTTGCCACAAAAACCATGAGGAGAAAATGCAAAACTGGAGATGGAAGAAAAATACTTTAATTCCTTAAAAAGAAATGTCATCTAGAGATAGGACTCTCTCTAAGTGTATGCCAGAAGGACTCCTTCTGATACTAGACAGTGTTTTCAGACCAAGTTGCATGAGAACGGTTGGTAACTCATTTCACCTTCCTAGTTTTCCAGAGGTCAGATACGGGTGGATAGTCAGCAGTGGCTATGGAGTGGATACACAGCAGTGAGGAGGAATGCGCCTGGCTGTGGGTGAAGATGCCGAGACTTCATTCTGTGTTCTGTGGCCTGGAGCCTCAGTGCCTCAGGAAATACAATAAACAACAGAAGGTACTTTCAGCAAGCTTGTGCTTATTTTCTCAGTGACAAAATGGGAATTATAAGATCATGCAAAACTCACAGCAAAGCTGTGAAGATAGTAGATTTCACTTAATGATTTTGGTGACATCAGAAAAATGTCCAAATAACAAACAACCCCAGCTCTTCACTGAGTGAAACAAGAGCCCTGTGGAAACTGCAATGTGAGGTCCAGCATTCCAGCCTCGAAAGCCACAGCATCCAGGACTGGAGCTTAGGAGGCTCCCCCAGCATGGGCCCAGTATGGGTGTGCACTGGCTGGATGAGCTCCCCCTGCTCCCGACTGCTGCTGGTGCCCCTGCCGGGATGGCCATCCTGGGCATCCAGCAGCAGTGCCTGATCCCCCATGCCAAACATTCCCTGGGCCTGGTTCAGGCTGTGGGCCAGACCTTAGGGCTGCACCGAGCCACACGAGGCTGCTAAATCTAGAAGCAGCTCTGTATCTCAGTGAGTGCAATAGGCGTTAAGCACCACCAAGATTACAGCCCAAGGCTAGTGCACCTAAACGCATCCGTTCACTCTATGCAAAGTGCTCTGAAGATGAAAAACATGAGGGTACTATTTTGGTAGACACCAGGATCCTAAATGCAACTCTATTTTTTCCTACTTCATGCTGAAGTTGTAAAAATTCTTCGAATATTAAATGTCCAGCCCCACTTTCAGGGTTGACTTAAATGCGGTTTCCAAAAAATGTGCTGAATATTATTCATTTCTCAGAGAATCAAAAAGCTAGAGGCCCTTTGATGGGGTTGCTTGCATTTTTAAATCACATGCACACACACTAGTTAGAAAACTCTAGCAATTATGGTTATATATGCCAGTATCTCACACAAAAATGCACAATGCAAATGCAAAATTCAAGATGTTTATAACGTTTCTCTATTATATTTTTTGTGTCTTTAACCTGAATATCTCCTACATTACGCAGCACAATACCAGTGTCTGAAGAAACTAAAAAAATGAAGCCCAGAATAACCAAAAAGTGCGGAGAACTGCAGTCTGCTACCTTCCAAAAACCAAATTCCATTACACTCACTAATGAACACAAGGAAATAATTTTCCCCAGTGCTAAATATGGATCTTATCTTGTATCTGGGTCTCAGAAAAAGGATTCAGCAACTTCTTCGGGGAATGTTTATGCTGCAGTATTTATCACCTGAATTGATGCTCGTGAACTAAAATTGTAGGAGCTGATATGGAATAAACTCTGAGTCAGAACACTTGCTCCTGGAAACAACATACTTGAAGATAAATGACAAATTCGAACAAAATTTGTCATACAGGCTTATATGTTGGAGTATAGTATATATTCACCATTCAGAAGACAGTCAGGCCTCCCACTGACAAAGCTGGATGGCTAGTGACTCCAGACCACAGCATTCGTGGTAGAAGACTTCCCATGTTCTGCCCGATGCAGTTTCTAGACCAGCTCTCAGACCTGGCTCTCCTAGTCAATCAGAGATTAAACATGCAAAACTACCACACAAAACACTGCAGTGCCTAATATTTTGGCACCCATACTCCTTAGAGCAAGTGAAGTCTTTAGCACTAATTTATACCAGGCTTATACAAGTGGGCATGGGCTCCTCTGGCTGGCATGAACAAGTGCCAGGTATGGTTCAGAAGTGTTTAACTGTGTTGTGCCTTGGCGAATATGCCCTGCCTTTCAGCAGGATGTATTCATTTAAGCACAGCAACGTACTAATGTCACATATACAGCTGCTGGATCACAGCTGGCTCTCATCTGGCCAGCTTAAGCCACAGGCAGAACACATATGTCTGTCTGCACTCATCTTTAGAGGCATCCTCTAGTTTGCATGGTGGACAGGGAGCTGCCCAGATTATCTCAGACAAGTCAAGGGAAGATGCAAAGTTTGGGTGCTTAAGAGAGTCTAGGTGATTCCCTGCCAGAGGACATCTTCTTCTGCTAACAGTGCTCTTGATCACACATGTTCTTTTGTATTCAACACCCAAGACAGGCTTTTCCCACAAAATACAGCAAGAATATAATGCTTCCTCCTTCCCCACACTGCCTTCAATCCTATATTCTTGCGATTAAAGACTTAGTGTAAGAGGTAAAAGAGTACTTTTTTGCCAAAAGTCTTTTAACCCGGCTTCTAGCATTCAGGATAGCAGTCTAACACAAAAGTGTGCAGTGGGTATTTGGAGGGCTTGCTCTGTCTTTCCTCTTAAAATTGCTCCTCTTTTCTTGAAGCAATTACATATCTACTGGGGCAAAGCAAAAGCGAGTTAGCTAGATTAAGTGGTTTCACACTCAGCTGAGGGTAGGGGCAACTTAACAAAACAGATACTTGTCCGAAGTAAATTATTAAAAACGTAAATTATTTTGAGAACATTTGTCCCAGAACACTCTGAGGTGGAGTAATTAGGCTCTCCTGGGAAAGAGATGAATCTGAGTGCCAGCCAACAAGGAAGGGATTTAAATGCAAGTTTCTCACATTTCTACGATATTAGTGTCACTAATGTGATAGTCTTCCAGTGAAGGACAGTGTGGGTATTACCTGCCATTCTCCTGCACATGAGGAGAGGAAGACTCTGAAAGCATCTTGAGAGCCGGACTCACAGGCTGGAAAGAAGTCAAGCATCTCACTTGTCATTCCAGCATGCATTGGGATTCAGATCTGGAAAAATTTTAGCTCACCTCTGAGTTTGCTGCTGCCACCCATGTGCCAGTCCTGCCACCACTCAGCCAAGACTCAGCAGCACAGAACCCTCTCCTTGCCTGAACTCTCTCCTTCAATGCTTGCTTCCTCACTGCCCTGATACTGCCTGTCTGCCCTGAAAATAAGTAACACTTAATGATAGTCTTGGGTTCTACCTGGCAGGGAGGGACCACAGCAGCTTCCAGATACAACTCATCCTGCTGGGATCACCTTGCTTTTAGTAGAGCAAGGAGGGCAACCTTTCTCCTGTGTCAGGGACCTGTGTATGTGTGGCTGCCAGGCCCAGGGAGATCACAATCCAGCACCCCACTTCCTCACAGCAATGTGTTTTGGGGTACAGGCAGTCTCCAGCCTTTTCTGCAATGCTGGGCACATTTGGCCTGAGCACAGATATGAGGGAGAATGTTGTTCCAGGCCAGCACTGCAGACAATCTCTCGAGGTTCAAAAGTCTGTGTGCATATTTACATTAAACAACATCATCAGATAAATTGTGCTGCTTTTCCTCTCTCCTGTGCTCTCTCGCTTTTCTTTCCGGTCCATGATTTTTGTACCCCTTCTGCTCAGTGTCTGTCTGAACAGCAACAAGAGGCACCAAGAATAGCCTCCTAAACTCTACTCACTTCTTATCCCTCTGATACCTTCAGCGGGAATGGAGGATGCCTTTGCATTCCTTTTGTCCTCTGCCCGGGCATGCTCATTTGAGGCTACATCTCTGTTCTGCAGCAGAAAGTGTTAATAGCTTGTTTTGTTTTGTTTTCCCATAGTGACCGAGTTTTGCCATATGATGGTGTATGTCATATTCTTCATTTTTGGTAGCATCTTCCATTCAGGTCCACAGGGTCACTCGTGCTGGTTGTTTCAAATTTTTGACTTTAAGAAATTTCTTCTGCAACTTTTGGAGTTTTCATTTTAAGATGCTTGATTCCTGGGATTTGAATAATTTGCCAAGGAACAAAAGAAGCAGCCAGGAACATGGAATTTGGCATTGACCCAGCCCTTCATTCATAATAAACCTTTAAAAAAACCAGCAATGACTCAGCACTGGCATAATTCACAAACCAGAAGGACCTGCTTCTCTACCTTACAAGTGCATTGGTAGGTACTTAATCACAGCAAATAACAGAGTGGATATTTTATTTTTGAAACCATATGCTGTTATGTTCATCTCCTGAAATTGCTGTAACACATGGCCTCTCATTTAAAATATCCTTGTCAGATATAATTGGCGAAAGTCATCAGATGAGGCTCACGTCATATAATTAGATGTATTATATTAGGCTGAATGCATTACTTTAATAGTAATGCCACAACATATGCTAACAAGATGTTTTAAAATACAAACAACTTCCATGACCTTCTTGAGGCAATAACTCTTATTCTCTGTCATTTCATTTTGGTAATAATCTATTAAAAATATGTTGGGCAACTTGTTTGGGCCCTTCTAAGCCTCCTCATCCGAACACACCTGTTGTTGCAGATCCCTACACCCACACAGCTCAGCTCAGCCCTCTCCTCAAGCACCTCCACTGGCACGGGATGAGGAGGGGCTGGAGATGAGGGGCTGTGGCCCTGCTCCTCGCCTCTAGCGTCACACTGTGCGTTTGCAGTATCACGTAGCCAAACCACTGCACAGGCTTGCTGTTCTTACAGGCTCCCCAGTACAGGCCAAGGATCCAGTCCCCAGTCCTTTGGACGCTCATCCATCACATTAGAAAACAAGTTACTTTCCTCCTTGCTGTTACGCACAGTACTATTGCTAATAAACACAAAACGGCTTTTGCTTACCTAGTGATACCAGGTACTTCATCTGAAGGGAAGAGGAAGCCTAAGTTTTACATTCGGGAAACACCTTAACGAAAAAAAGGCAATGGCCACATGGTGACTCACTGCTTCCTGATGATATTCTGGTTTTTGAATAACAGTGTGGGTGTGGATGTCTGGTTTTTGGGTGGGTTTTTTTAAGTTGGTTTTTTAAGTTAACGATCTGAAGACGCCCCTTGGTTTACCCTGCGATGCTCCTGGCTTCCTGTCTGTGTCACAGCAGAGATGAGTTCACGATGCCTTACATGCCTCAGTTTCCTAGCACCTGTGTTGCAACATCAATACTAGGAATTGAACTGAAATATTGGTAGGAAAAATACAGCCATCTATTTCCAGAGTTATACATTGCTGGGCTGTATCCACATACAGGAGTTTTAGGACTAAAAACGTACGCGTCATCTCCTTTGGCCTCCACTTTACCAGAGCAAAGCTATTATTAGTCTGCTAGCTTGTTTCCCAGGAAAGACATGCCTGTTTGCGAGGCTAATTATTCAAGTAAACGATCACACTCCTCACTGACCCAGTTCGGCTGCTGGAGGAGCCGCGGACAATGTCTTACGCGGCCCTGCGTACGCAGCGGCCCTGCTCTGTGTCCACCCAGGAGGCGCCGGTCCCAGCCGGCGCACGTGTTGGGCGTCAACCCACAGCTGCCCTCTGTTGCAGCTGCCTGCAGGGTGTGTCTGAGATGCACCCACAGATGATACTATATTGTATGCACGCAATAAAGTAGAGGGAGAATCAAAGTTTTGTTGCATTCCTTTGAAGCTGAATGTATTCAACAAAGATGGTGAAGGGCCTTGAGAGGAAGTCGTACAAGGAGCAGCTGAGCTCACTCGGCCTGTTCAGCCTGGAGGAGACTGAGGGGAGACCTCACTGCAGTTACAACTTCCTCCTGAGGGGAAGTGGAGAGGCAGGCATTGCTCTTTCTCTTTGGTGACCAGTGACAGGACCTGAGGGAATGGCCTGAAGTTGTGTCAGGGGAGGTTTTGGCTGGATATTGGAAAAAGACTCTTCACCCAGGGGGTGGCTGAGCAGTGGAACAGGCTCCCCAGGGCAATGGTCACAGCACCGAGCCTGACAGAGTTCAAGAAGTATTTGGACAATGCTCTGGGACACATGGTGTGATTCTCGGAAATGGTGCTGTGCAGGGCGGGGAGGTGGACACGATGATCCTCGTGGATCCCTTCCAACTCAGCTTATTCTGTGATTCTTTGATTCTGTATTGCCAAGGTCTGCTGATCGCTTAGGTCTTGACAACTATACACGTATTCAGGCGTCAAACTACTGCCTGCAGCCTGTGTTCAGGTGAGCAAAAACATCACATAATATTGCACATAACCTTGTCTGACTTCAGAGAGAAAATTATTTACTTCTAAAGACAAACTCCTTCCCTAAGAAAGCACCGATTTCTTTTCAACACAGCCTGGCTCCCTCATCAATGCAAGTTAGACTGATTCATGTCACAGATATAAGAATCACACAAAATTAGGATGGTTTGTCCCACAGGAAATTCTAATTCATCCAGATCTGATTTAATCAAATCAGTAAGCAAACCTGAATTTCCAAAATGAAAACTTAGACACAGAATTAGGGAAGTGGCAGCTCCCAGAATGGGCAAGCTGGAAGGTACAGTGCACTGTACTGGCCAGCTCCTGTCCCCTGTGGTTGCGGCTGATGCTTGCAGAGGATACGCTGAACACAAGGACTCTCCATCTTCCCCCGGTCCAGCCATCTGTGACTTAGACTTCAGCACCTGAGGGATGCAATGTGTTTATTTGCTGCAGAGAGACTGACCTTTCCTTCTTCATTTAATATCTTTGAGACCATTTATATTCTTTATCTCCATGTCATTCAGTAACAATCAGTTCTACATAATTACATACAGTGTGGAACAGATTTTCCTTGTGTTTATATTGCATTCTATTTAATAATTTCTGTGGGTGCCTCTGAATCTGTTAAACTAAGAGAACAGCATGCAATCTGCATAAATTTCTCTCTAATCTCTCAAAGGTTTTATAAAGAAATGCATTATTCCATTCACGGTATTTTGTCTTTTCCAAGTCAAAGAGTGCCAAACTACTGTGAATGGCTTACAGTTTTTGTTTCTAGTTGGGTTTTTGTTTGTTTTGGATTTTTTTTCTCGACTTTTCTGTATCTTTTCTTGAATTGGACCAACCAGAACTACTTCTAGCATATGAGATGGGTTTGTGAATTTAAATTGTGATATTATTATATTCCTATATTGCTTTTCTCATCATATATAAGGTGCTACTTACCTTTATAATTCTTCTGATACTAATATGAGATGTCTCTGAAAATTATCCACATTTCCAGGGGGTTTTTTTGTCTGAATTGTAATAACTGAAAGAGACCTCCTCATTATACACTCAAAACTAAGGGTGTTTTATTTACGTTCTGTTTTCCTCTATCCTTGAAAACTGTGTTTTCTGGAAAGGCCATCACCTTGTTATTCATCTGCTCTTTCTTGATTATTTGTGATTGTGTCTAATATAAATCCTAGGATAAGTTGTGTGAAAATTAAAGGAATGATAATTTCAAAAAAGCTTCTTTTCAGGATACTGAAATATTTCGCAGTTGCATCTTTCAATGATTATCAGCTTTGTGATTTTCTCTAAATATATTTAACGTTTGTGAAATTTGGCCAACTCAAACCCTTGCCTCATTGCCATCAGTGTCCAACTGTATGTGTAACACAGTGCCCTGTTGCTCTGTGGTACACATCTCTTAGCAGCCTGACCCTTCCCAAACACAACCAGATGTCCAGTGATACCAGGGGCTTTGTTAAAGGTTTGCTGTTTCACGACATTTGTGTTGTGAGTCAAGTCCAGTCCTGTGGTTATCACTCTGGGGCATACTAAATACAAAAAGCTAAAGTGAAACTAAAAGAATATAAACCTACCTAAAACAAAACCCACAAAAAAAAAAAAAAAAAAAAAGAAAAAAAAAAAAAAAAGAAGAAAAAAAAAAAAGAAAAGGTTTCAGGGTTTTATACATACAGAAACTTTTTAACTCTCACATGCTATGAGATGTCTTATTCATTAATCTCTGTCTTTTCTTCAACAAGCTGCCTGTGTGGGAAAAAAGACACCTATGCCAATGCCTTCTAAAACAAGGAAACCATTATTTCATGTGTGCTTATTTGAAACTAGCATTGCTTCCTGAATTCATGGTGAATTGTTTTATTTTCCAGCAACATGAATGAGCAGAAGTCACAAGAAAAGCCCATGACCCCGTGGCAGTGACAAGGCACTTCTGGGCCCTGTTAGCCAGCGCTGTGATCAGCAGTTCCCTCACTGCCAGAAATGGAGCCTTGCCCTGTGTGCATAAAAAAGTCCCCAGAAACCCAGCCAACATCCAGCAGAGAGTTAACCATTCCCTCACCCAGCTCTCTCCATTGCTCTCCTCCTCAGCTCTGCTCCCAGGTCAACATGTAAACCCCAAATTACTAATACTGGCGCAGGTATTGGAACTGGATCTCTGCTCACACTGAGTGCAGGGCAAAAGGTATTAAATATTTACTTTTTTGATTATGATGAACTGGGGAGTTTTCTGGCAAGTTAACAGCTCAGCAGCTATGGAAGGTGAACTGAAATGTAATTGGCCATAGGACACAGAAACATTTGGCCATGCAGAGCCTTTCAACACGTGATATCAGCCAGTGTTTTGGATTGTTATAATTTTATTTTTCTTAAATAAAACTCAATGTTAACTTTAAGTTTATGTGCAAGGGATTGCTTGGCAGTGATAATAATGTATGTATCAATGTAAGAGGTAATTAATTTACTCCAAGACACCTTTCCTCCCTGCAGTCAGTGTTACTCCTTCTTCAAGAAAAGTGACATCCTGGCCCGGCTAAAATGAATGCAAGAACTCCCTGTGGTTTCAACAGGAGTAGACTTCACCTTGCCCAGGATCTGGGAAAGAGCTGGCATCAGCCTCCAGATTAAAATTCAAGAGTTCCTGGCTCTCCTTTAGAGAGCACATTATTACCATGCTCCCCTGCTCACAGCCATCCATCATCTCTGCCTATCCCACAAGTGCTCTGTAAAGGCTTCATTTTTTTGAAGCAAACTTCTGTCTTCTCATCCAGTTTCCACGTTTGGAGTATTTGAGCACCTTTAACAGGTTTCTGTCCAACTTTGGCAGCCTGTCTTGGAAGCCACAGAGAATTAATCACCTGCCAAGGAGAAATTAATCACTTTGTTGCTGCCTCCCCCATGCATGATGGCAGAAATTCAAGCCTTTGGCTCCACCAGCAGCAGCCACATGCCCATTTCAGACTGCTTCAACTCTCCTGCGTCACCTCTCCCACCTTCTCTCTGCTTGCAGCTAAGCTCAGGCTATTATTAGCTGGTATTAGTGATGGAATACACTTGCTTTTCCCCCTGCCCTTTCTGCCAACAAGGATGCACTGTGACTAATACAATCTTCGGCTCCAGGCTGAATTACTGCAATTGAACTACATAAGGAGGCTGTGCCAAGGCTTCGGCTTCATGGCCGTGGGATAGCTCCATCTCAAGGAGAAGGGAGAGTGCCCTGGGGGTCTACTCACTGCTTCCTTACTTATTCCCAGTCCATTTCAAAAACTAGGAACTTATCAACACAGTTAAGCTGTAGCAGAGACCATATCTCCAGCTGCAACTCAGCTGGCACAGGATGCTCCATTGGCAAACAGAGATAAAGTACACTTAACTTGTGAGTTCAGTTGCAAAATAAGAAACTGAATAAGATTAGAAAAATCCAGAATTTTTAGGAAAAAATATGATATCTGTTTTCCAGAAAATAATTGAATACTGTAACTGAATGAGTCCTTATTTTACGTCACGTTTTTCTGTCTGGTAGTTCATACACTCCACACACTGTTAGGATCTCTGTAGTTTTGTTGGGATTTCTTTTATCCAAGGGATCTACAAGAGTGTCTGGGAAAAATTTAAGCTAAAATGATGCATACTTCCACATGAAAATTTATAAGGATATATAAAATTGAAAGGTTTGAAACCCCTTAATATATACGTTATATATACACAAATCAATGTAAGCACACTATATATTTAGCATTCAAAAATCATAATGTACTGGAACAGATGTTGCCTGTGTCATCTTAATTCAGTCTCCTCATGTGCTTCATACAACTTTTAATTAAATAATCGCTTTCTTTTCCTGCACAAACCTGCTGTTTTAAAATTATACAAAATTAATCAACTCTGAAGTTAAATTGAAGGTGTGTAAGGATGCTGGCTATCATCCACAGGACAATTCATGATTCTTTGTTGAAAAAATCAGGATGTACATAGTGAGTGAAATGTAACTGGCTTTGTTGAACTTAATCTTACCTTGAACAGAGAGAAGGATTGGCAGAGTTCAGGCCACCCGTACCCTATCAGCAAAAGTGACTTTCCAGGTTCCTTGCTGACTAGACTAAAGAACATGACGATAACAAAAAGGAGGAAATGGAAGGAGGAATAAAAAAGTATTTTCAGCTCAAGATAAAGATGTTTGGAACAAAATGATGTACATCACTATGGCATCTGGAGAAGACTCCTCCAGTCACCTCTGCTCCAGTCGTATGAGCATTGGTCACAGATAAAAGGGACTGAGACCCTCATAGGAGCGCAAATTCACTCCAGTTTATCTTGTTGAAATCTGATAACTAATAGTTATCAGATTCAAGTTCTTATAGTAAGAACTTGAAAATGCTGGTTAACCTCCAATTTAGGAAGGTTTCAGTGAGCACAAATTTCAGAAAGTGGTGCTCTGTCATTCTCCATTCCTAGATCATGGACCACTGAGAAGCAGATACCTTGAATGTCCCAACTGCACAAGCACAAAAAGTGCAGCCTGGACATCACGGCAGAGTGCAGGGGGCTCGTTTCCTCAAGCATCTCCCCAGCTGTATGTGCTGTGTATGGGTTTGTGCTGTACACAGGGTTGATAATGTAGAGATGTTTTTGTTATTGCTGAGCAGGGCTCACACAGAGCCAAGGCTTTTTCTGCTTTTTGTAATGCCATACTGGTGAGGAAGCTGGGGCTGCATGGGAGGCTGGGAGGAGACACAGCCAGGACAGGTGACCCAAACTGACCAAAGGGGTGTTCCACACCATGTGACATCATGCTCAGTGTATAAAACTGGGGACAAGAAAGAGGAAGTGGGAACATTTGAAATTATGATGCTTTGTCTTCCCAAGTCATTGAGAATGGCTGAACACCTGCCTGCCCATGGAGAACAGTGACTTAATTCTTTGTTTTGCTTTGTTTGTGTGTGTGGCTTTTGCTTTCACTATTCAACTGTTTTTATCTCAGCCCATGAGTTTTCCAGCTTTTACCCTTCTGATTCTTTCCCAGATCCCACTGGTGAGGCAGTGAGCGAGTGGCTGTGTGGGGCTTGGCCGCTTACTGGGGTGAAACCATGACACGAAAAAATCTGCACCGATAGACTGCAGAGTGAAATGTGCTGGGTGTCTCTTGGTCCCAACACCAAAGTGTCCTGAAGACATTTTATGTGTCACTTTTCATGCTCAGAACAAATTGTATCCACATGAAAGGAATTCTGCCTTACATCTCAGTCTGCCACAGAAAAACTGATCAGAGAATAGAAGTTGACTGTTGCTTAGGCCATTTAACAGATGTAATTATGTGCAAACAGAATTATACGCTTGGCTCTTTGGAAGATCCAAGTTCACAAAACTGGGAATTGTTATGTACAAAATCACCTGGAAGAGGAAATTTAAATTAAAATATTTCAATTATAGCTGGGAAATATTCAAGAAAAGAGATGAAAAATACCATAATAAATAGATGTTATTACATATAAATATATATAGATATATACACTATATATATATATAAAACATAATAAACAATCCAATGAACAAAATAGTGTGATTAACATGTCAACCCGCTTAAAAAAAGAGATAAAACAACCTTAAAAATATGGATAATAATTTTAAAGGACTGAAAGCTGAGACCAAAAAATACATATCAGTTTACCGTTAAGAACTCTAGAAATGTTAGCAGGAGAGGCAGCAATACTCAAGAAGAAGTGAGATCAAGGTACAAAAGGTTAAACATATGGAAATTAACCGGTCCAGCTAACTTGTAGTCTCAAAGTGTTCAAAGCTGGTGGAGAAGGTCATCAGACCTTTAATATTGGTTTTCAGTACATCAGTTATTAAGTTGCAGCTACCTGGCAGAGAACTGATGCTACCCCAGTGACTGCAAGAGCAAATGGGCCATCCTCCTGCTCCAACAAGAGACCCCAGAAACACCACAGAAGAGCAGATAAAAGACCTGAGTTTAAGGCTATTAGAGGTAATAACAAACAACAGGTTTATGGAAAGCAGATAATAGCAAACAATATTGATAACTTTCAAAAACTAGAACTTTTGTTGATAAAGTCTCCACCATTGAAAAAATAATCCTGAATTTCTCTAAGATGTTCAGCATTGAGTCATAAGAAGCAAGAGGGAAATCAAACCCAGGTTCATATGATTAAGTTAGTTCTTTGATTTAAAAATTATATGGAAACAGAGACAGCAATGTTTCTAGTGAGTTTTCTCTGGGGCTAGGTCATAGCTCTGTGCCATTTAATATTTTGCAAAATGAAAAAAAGCTCAAACATTTTAAGGGAAATGACAGAAATATTAGAAGAATATTGTATAATAGAGAGTTACTGTTCCTCAGTAAAGGACTATGCAGATAAAGGTACAGATAAATAACCATATTTGAAAGGAAAAGGAAACATCAGTGGGATAAAAATGAGAGGGAGCACAATTTCAGTGAAGAACTGATGAGAAGGAGATGAAAAGTATCTTCCCAGGACGACTTCAGTTCTCAACAGAACTGGAAGAGCAGTCAGCAATTCACCCTTGAACGTCTTCTCTTTCCGCCAGGCCAAAGCAGGAGTAGGTGCTAAATAGATGAAGACAAGAGAAAAGAAATGAGCTTCATTTGGGGTCACTGCAAGAGAAATTGAATACCTTCTTTGAAGGAAATACATACATTTTTAAAAAGTAAATCCACCCCACCCACAGAGACCACCATTCTGGAGAGAGGTCTGGTGCCGGGCACCGGTCTGTCTCGTGTAGCAGAGCAGCAGCAGGGCTCTGGCAGGTGCTCCTCAGAAACCCTGCTGACAACTGTACACGTTCAACACTCCCACGGGGAGACCCTGTCTCTGCAAACTCTTACGCGGCAAACAAGTATTTCACTGGAAAAATGCAAGAAATTTGGAAGGTATAAGGAGACGCATGATTTCGGGAAGAGAGGCAAGCTAAGAGAGTCTAAGCAGCATTGGAAAGTGCTAGGCTAAAACTAGAAAAAGCAATTTAAAAGAAATATGATCTCTTGGAGGAAAAAAAAAAGCACACGGACTGACTACATCAATGATCCAGCCATCTGTAACATACCTTCTCCAACACAGATGAGACAAGTACAAGAACACCTTGAGATCCTGGACTACAAAAAAATCACCATCCATAATTCAACTGTCTAAAGCAACAAGCTTGTGAAAAGTGTCCAGTGGACATAAAAAAATACCTTTTAAGAGTCTGAACAACAGAATACAGAGCTCTAAAACTCAGCAACTTGAACGGTGTGGGTGAAAAACACAATCTTCCACAGATGTCCTGAAGGATGGTATTGGCACAGTTGTTTTACAATCGTGTGACCAAAACTAGAAACCAGAGCGCTCTCCACTTCTCTGCAGGTGTTATTTAAAAAAAAAAAAAAAAACAAAACAAAACCAACCAAAAAAAACCCCAAAACCCTTGTACCAATCCACTCGTCTAGGAAAGGCAGCTGTGCACACAGTGAGGGCACCAAAAGGTTCACGCACTGCCTGCAGCCCATGTTAACTGAAAGAAACCACAAAACTGCTGTCGCTTCTGAAGGGGCCTGGAAAACCTCATTTAACCACAGAAATACAGAGCTTATTTTTCAGCTTCAGATGTACAATGTGCAAATTGAATGCAAACCTCAGAAAGACTCAATTGTTGCAGATACACTCTAAAGAATTAAAAATACGCTGTGGAGAATAGACAAGAGCTAGATATCAATCAGATAAAAAAAAACCAAAACAACTGCTGCAAGTCAGGTTTCATGAGAAGTCTGATTTTGAAAGCTACTGCTAAGGTAAAACCCTGTAGACTTTTGGCTCTATTTTCAGCTCAAAGAAATAATCTTATAATCCGAAAAGAAACAAAAAAGAATATATTTGAAGACATTAAGATAGTTAACTCTGAGATACCACAGTATTCTAAAAGTATGAAGGAAGCCTTTTTGGAGTTTAAGGAATCTGAGAAAGACAGAGTTACCAAGTTGAAGATGGTCAGGTTTGTTGCATTCAACAAGCAAAGCAAAAGAGCAATTTACTGATAGTGCGCTTTTTTGTTGGTTTTGTTCTGGTATAGTGTCCACATCCCCAGATCCAAATCCTGCTGTTCGTCAGTCTTCCTAACAAGCTGGTCCCAATCTGAGAGTCTGAATTTAATGGAGAGGGGACATGAGGTAGGCAGGATGGGCTCTCTGGGCTCAGTTCAGGTGCCTCACCGGTCACATAGGGAGCACATGCAGATTCACACACTAGCCTGGCATAAGTCTCCACCAAGCCTGTTAGGTTTTCCAAAATGTTGTAACTCCCAGTGTCTTCAAAAGATACCTCTTCAAATACTCCTTTTTCATCAGCAGCAAAATTTACTTTCTATTCTTTTTTATCTTCCCTCATCCTGAGAAGAGTTTGGACTGAAGTATGTCTCCTGGAAAGCACCTGATGAGAACAGCAAGCCCGAAGCACACCAGCAGGAAGAAGGTCAGCCCAAAGTGCTGTACCTCAGCACAGTTCCTTCCAGCCAAAACCACCCTAGAGAGTAAAATGTCCAGCCTGCTTGCAAAAAACATTTCTCTTTACAAGAAGTTGCAATGCAAAATAGAGTGCCATAGAGGGGAGGAAACCTTTTATAAAAAAAACCAGATTGACTTCTGGAACTTATTTAGGTCGACGCCAGTGGGACTTTCTCAAAGGGAAGGAAAGTTTTTGTGAGCTAAATGTTTACCTCCTTTGTGGGAACAGCAAATTAGGTGTTTACTCCTTCAAGCAGCAACAGAAGCCAATACACCTGTTCCTTCCAGATTGTCCCTGCTTTTTTTGGCATGCGACACCCTGAAAATGGCTCCAGTGATCTGCCACGGGAGGGCCAGGAGGTTTGATAAAACAGGTTGAAGCATTTGTTTCTCAAGTACTAAAAAAACCCCAAAACAGTCAATGGTTGTGCTGGCTACGAGAATATAATGCTTATTGCTGCATTTTATTATTTCTGGTACTAACCCCACAGAATATTGAAATTAGACTAAAATAAAAACTGATGAAATGTGGGTAAAAACAGACATGCTGCATATATTTATGAAAAAGCCATAAATCCTATATGGCTGTGCCCTTCCTCATGGGGTAGGGGACGGGATCAGAGAGATCTTATCCATGGCCTGATGCATCACTGCCCCATGAAACCATGCAGCTCCAGTTCCCACCCCCGGGAAGGACAGTGTGATGGGAAAGGCATCTAAAATCCCATCCCTGATCTGCCAAGTGCAAACTTGTGCATGCTCCCCACAAAAAACCAGCAGGGAAGGACTGACGCAGTGTAAGTGTGAAACCCCACTTTTAGCATCTGCATTTCTCTGGTGGCACCTTGCATCAGCTGTCACCAGGTCACCACAGCCTGGCAGGTGACATTCAGTATATTTATGTATATGGAAAGCCACAGCTGTATTCAAACAATTTTGCCTACAAAACTGATGGGCTGAGAGCAGAGAACATTAAACTTGAGGGTTTAGTTCACAGTTTTGTGAAAAAAATCATTGTTTTTCTCAGTATCAGTCCAAAAATGCCTTCAGTGTCAGGAATGGTGCTGAGTTATGCAGGTAACACAGCTCAGCCCCGGCCAACAAATCTGCAGAGTAAGGACACAGATTCAAAAATGTAGAGGCCTTATGCAAAGGAGCCAGAATGAAAGGTGGATTGAAAATCCCTTTTGACCCTACACTCATCACACGCCTTCTAATCCCTTTGGAGCATCAAGTGCCTCAGCCCTGGGAGGTGGAAAATGGTAGCTCATCCTCTGGGCACATCGGCACTTGATGGAGGTACAGCACTGGCCCTGCCACAGCCAACACCCTGCGCAGAGAAACAGCTTATATCAGCAAAAAAAAGTTGTTTTGCTGGTAGGAATTAAACCACTTTGCTGAACAGATTACATTGTAACAACAAAAAGGCCTTTTGATGCTAGGACTGAACTCACAGTAGGGATTTTACTGTTGTAATTATACTATTGCCATGCCAGCAAAACTTTTTAAGCATAGACCGACTCCCTGCATTTTTATCTTTTCAGTTTGAAAGGTTACGCAGAGGCAGAAGTTATGAAATGGTTTGTCACTTGGCACAGGGAACTGCCTTAGCCCCCCAGAAAGCAATTCATCTTGCAATGGAGAAGGCTCCCGAGAGCAATTTCCCGAAGGAACCACAGTGATACACCAGCTCTGGACATGTGCCAGGGGCCTTGAAGTTGTGGTCCAAGGGGTGTGCAGGTGTGCTCAGCTTGTAAATATTTTTTTTACGAAGACTTTAGTTGGTGGTTTTCTGTTTTTTTTTAGAGTACTTATTTTGAAATGTTTGCATCTACTGTGTTTATAAATCTAGGGGGGTGGGGGATATTAATTCTAAGGAAGAGATTCTGAAGTGATGAAATAGTGTGCATATGCAGATCAAATCAAATTGTAATCCTTTGGGAAAATCTGACGTTTAAATGCTCCTTATTCTGGATGTGCCAATTCAACAGCATACATGCTTTTTATATATAATGTAATGCAAGAATAAGAAACTTAAGACCCATTTAAAGAGGAAAAAAAAAAGGGTGGAGCTCCTTGGCAACAGCTCTAATCCCTTTGAAGGCTCCTGCAACTGCTGAGTCAGGCACTCCCTCCCTATGTTTTAGTTTACAATCAGCCACTGAGTCACAGCAAGTTCCTGACTTCCCTGTTGGAACTACACCGTCATGAAATACAGTTGCATATTTTTAGGGATTGGATCCTTTTATTTAATCTCTTTGTTTTTTGTTGTTGTTGTTCAATTATAAATAAACAAATATTGAATAAATAAATTAAAAGAAAAGAAAAATCAAGGCGTTCTGAGCTCTCAGCTCTGCGTACAGCTGCAAGAGACTTGTTCTCATAAATGCTGTCCTCGAGCCACAAAACACACTTCATTCTTCGTGAAGTCCTTGGAGCTGGAGAAGCATTTTGCAGAGCAGCCATGGGATCCTCACATGAAGCGTCTGGAGGCAGGATTGCATTAGCAGAGCTCTCTGCCCTGCTGGATAGACCTTGCTCCCCAGCAGCAGACTAATTAGCCAGGGTGGAGCCCCATTCTGATATACATCCGTGCTAGCCTGGATGTCTTTCTACAGTGCTTCCCAGTGCCACGCAGACACGGGGATGTGGCCTGGAGCCAGTCACCAATCCTGCCTTATTTCCTCATCCAAAAATTGAAGATGCAGTCTGCCTGCCAGCAGAAACTCCCATTGTGAAACTGAGTTTGCTGATATTTGGAAAGCATTTAAAGGTGTGTCTTAGTGGGAAAAAGTGTGTCCGAACTCCAGGTAGGTCATAAGAGTAAACTCGTTTCTGATTTTAGCAGACAAAACAGAAGTGAGCAGCATTTTGCATGCACAGAGTTGAGCTAGGAGTCCTCTTTAATCAAGTTAAGTCAGGTTTCATTCCTGCCCCTGCCAATTATTTAAATCCCATCTGCCCACAAAAGCCTACACTGCTGCTGTGGTGGAGCTGTTGACTCACATTGTCTCTCAAGCAGGGGGTTACAATACACTGACCTGCAGTCATCACCGGCGTGGACAGGGAGTAGCTCCATGGGAATGTGTCAGTGTATCCTCTGGCACATCCCTGTGCTGCCGTGGCACATGCCAAGCCCACTGAGAGTTCCCAGAGACGTTGCCTGGGAAGAATTAACATCGTGGGTCGGGCAGAAACTGCTCCAGCCATCAGTGGATGTGCCTCTAGAAACCTCAGGAGAGCGCGATGCACGTAAAGCCACTGAAGCACCTGGGTTACCCAGGAGTCATCATGATGACCCTTAGGCTTGTCCAGTGCAAGGAGATTAGCTCTTGGCAATTCTGCATCAAAATATGCTCTGCATTAACCCAAGGCAGGGAACCGAAACCATGACCCCGTCTCTGTGCTTCGTGAGAACATTAGAGGGGAAATGCTGAGAAAATGCAACGTGACTGTTCATGGAAGAATGATTTCTATCTTTTCTTCAAAATGTTTCTTGAGTTTAATAGAAGCATCAACAAACTTAGCTATTAAGATCCCCTTTGCTCATCAGCAGTGTTCTGTCTCTAGGCGGAACTTGATATCTGCTTAACAGTGCAGAGCAAATTTATAGGACAGCTTAAGGTAGGAAATAATGAATTCCACTTCAGCAACTGATAGCACATAATTGTGTGTAGCTACAGTTTGTCACACCAAAATGCATGATAATATTGAAGCTCTGGGGTTCAGTTCTTATTTGCCGCTTATTGTTTAAAGAAATAGAAAAATTAGAAGTATTAAAAAATGGAAATAAGTTCCATTAATTAAGTCACTTCCAGTTCAGTGAGATTCTCCATTACTTTTTAAAATGTACTCTTAACCTGTATTTCTTAAAATGTAATTTTGTGTGCTTCTTTCCCATTTTTCTTCCATGTTCTTTCTGTATTTTTTTCTTTTATTTCCATGTACATTACATGAAAAGCATCCATTTCTTTCATTACATTATTTTCTACAACTTTTCAACATTTTTTCAGCTTTGGAAACATCACAGAATGTCAAAAGAAAATGAAAAATATGTATGTTTAAAAAATCTCTTAACTTTAAACTTGTATGTAATGCCTTTTAATGATAGAAAAGCTTAAAGGAAGAGAGTGAAATTTATAAAAGCTAATATTTTACCACCAGTTTTAGATTTCAATTATAATCCCTGAAATATTAAAAAGCCCAGCATTTCATATAAGGTTTTGAAGTATAAAAACACATATTTTCATTGAAAAAAAAATCTGAAGAAAAGCACTGAACTTAGTCTGAAAACAGTGATGTTTATTGCTGAGGGCAAGGAAATTAAAAGCAGTCATGTTTACTGAGGAGCTGACTGTAAGGGGGCAAGGTCATAATTTGCACGTAATTACTGGTTTGCACTATCGTTTAACCACTACTGAGATGAATATGCTTTTCTTCCTTCCTTCTTCCTGTGCAGAAGTAGTGTTCAGCACACTTCTTATGCATTAGATGTTCTTGTGCAAATCACTGCTTTCTGTGGCTTGTGATTCAATAGCAAACATTGCTGTCACAAACAAGGTCTGCATCTAGAGACAGCTCTGTATTTTTTGATAATATTTTCAGTTAGTAAGAATGTGCCATCAGCACATAATTACAGACATGCATGCTATGACAAACAAACATGAAAATATGGCTGACTACAGTAAACCAGGAATATTTTAAATATGGGGTGTGTCTGCCTTTGTATAGTACATACAGTCACACCAGACTCCTTTGCATCAATTCGCACAGAAAATATCCAGCCAAGTATTCTGGGTGAGCCTATAAATAATATTTTTTCCCAAGCCTGAGAAATATATGCTTCTTGGATAACTTTTGAGGAATTTGAGTCATGATTTTCAGAACTGGCCGAGGTTTTGCTTGTTTGTGTGTTTGTGTTTGTTTGCTTTGTTAGCGCCCACTTTGAAAACACAGAGTGTCCAGGAAGAGGTGAGTATCCCCACTCTGGGAACCAGTCCTCAGCTGAGGAAGACGTCGGGTGCCGAGAAACAGAGGGGCTCAAACTCACTACACATGTTAGTAGTTTGACCTTTATATCAAAGCTTTAATTTTAAAAATAGCAAGATTTTGTTTCAGCATTTGATGGTGGCACACCAGACACTCCAGCTAGAATAAAGACAGACATACTGGTATCAGTATTTGTGTGCCCAGGGGGGGAGCCGCTGCCAGCCACCTATTCAGTGTCAGCTCTTCCTGCCACAGCCATAACTCACCTTATCCATGATGGTCTGTTGACATTTATTTCATGTATGACCCACGGTGCTGCAACTAGCTTGAAAAATAATGACAGAATGTTTCCTCCCTCATTGATATCTTCAACCTTTGTTCCAAACTCTTGCTTTCAAGGAAAGTGCAAGATTTGAAATGGGCTTGGGTTCTTGGGACTGTACCCACTCCTCCTTGGCAATCTGTGTCGTAGTCCTGATATGACACCCAAAGCCTGAGCTCCACATTCAAAGCCACCTACACCTCAAAATTCACAGCAAAGGTAGTTTGCCTGGTTTATCCAATCTTCTTGGCTCAACAGTCAGGATTTTAATCACTCCTCCAACTTGCATTTACACAGAATTTCTAGAGATGGGATGAGTTTCAAGCTGGGATGAAATAAATTTCCAATTTCTCCACAAGACAGAACACTATTCTCTCCCTGGCTCTGAGAAGCTGATTGTGGGTGAGCTGGTGCAACCCTCCCATTCTTCTCCAGCTGCCTGTGCCAAGGGCAGAGTACTGTGGAGGGTATTCACACAGTGCACTCCACAGTATCTCCCTGCATGCAGGCTGGTGAGATAGGAGGGTGGGTGGCTATTCACAGAATCATAGAGTTATTGATGTTGAAAAGGCCCTCAAGTCCAACTGTTAACCCAGCACTGCCAAGTCCTCCATTAAACCATGTCCCTAACCACCACAGCAGCATCTCTTCCAAATATCTCCAGGGATGGTGACTCCACCACTTCCCTGGGCAGTCTGTTCCAATGCTTGACAATCCTTTCAGTGAAGACATTTTTCCAAATATCCAATCAAATGCTTCTGTTGTTCAACTTGAGGACCTATCACTTTTTACCTGAGAGAAGAAGTCAACCCCCACCTCACTACAACTTCCTCTCAGGTAGTTCTAGAGAGCAATGAGGTCCCTCCCTGAGCCTCCTTTTCCCCAGGTTAAACAACCGCAGATGCCTCAGCTGCTCCTCATAGGACTTGTGCTCCAGACCTTCACCAGCTCCACTGCCCTTCTCTGGACTCAATCCAGCACTGCAGTGCCTAAGTAGCTCCCCTTGTCATAGAAAGAGATCAGGTTGGTCCAGCAGGACCTGCCTTTCATTAACACATGCTGGCTGGGCCTGATCCCCTGGTTGTCCAGATCCTTGGTGCTGGAAAGGCATAAGGAAAGGCTCATGCAACCTTAATTCAGCCCTCTTCTAACCTTCAGTTACAAAATCACATACTGTATTTTCCATGGGACCCTGCCTCATTCAGTTCACGGCATAGCTGGTGTTCACTTAATGAGCAACTATTCAATATTTTATTTTCTTCGCACTCAGTGTGTTGCCCTAGGCATGATTTGCTGGATGTAATTCAAACCTAGCTGTGCAGCCAAAATTATTAATTTCAGCGCAGCTTTTTTTCCTTTGGTACTCATCCTCACAGCACTCCTGAGTGCTACACAAACAGTAAATACTATATTTTCATAATACCACAGTGAGGGTGTTTTCATAATACCCCAGAGTGATTAAATGGGGAGAAGGGGTGGAATTATCCTCTGTGTTTCACAGGTGCATAGAAATGGCAGAGAAATACAGAGGAGACATTACAGTCCAAAGAATCAAAAATTTGTAACACTCTCTTGACAATTTGAGTCCTGACTTTTGAAGATTCTTAATATAATTCCAGTCGAGTCAACCTGTATCCATCAGTCCTCAGAGATGGAGGAGACCTTCTAAGCCATAGACTGGTTCCCTCCTATCACAGACAGCTTTTTAAAAATCGTATCAAATTGGACTGAATAGGAATTGGGTTTCTTGAATTCCTATTAAAAAGCTGAGAACTCACTCCTCTGATAGTTAGAAACCCTTTTCTAATTTTCTGCCTAAATTTATTCATAGCCAGATTGCACTCATTTGTTCTTAGGCCAACATTGTCCTTCACCTTAAATAGTTCCTCTCCCTCTCTGGCATTTGCCTCTGTTGATAAATTTAGAGTGAGCAATCACATCTTTTTCTCTCTCGGCATTTGTCTTGAGAAGCTAAATGAGCTACACTCCCTAAGCTGTCTCTCTCAAATTAAGCTGCCAGGTCCCCTGTTCATCCGAGGAACTGCTTTCCACACCTGCTTCAGCTTGCGCTTATCTGCTCTGGGCATGGCTGACCAGGGTTGTAGGCAGCACCAGGCCTGCCTGTATTCACCCAGAGAAGGGTCAGGAGGCAAGAGGGTAACAGCTGGCAACCAAATGAGTTAAAAGTATTTCTCTATCTGCCCTGGAAATGGTGTGTCTCAGAATCAACCTGGGATTTCCACAGCTACAGCACATCAGTAGCACCCCAGTGACTGAAGTCTAGCAGCACATCCCAGTAGTGCTCCTTTTCACTTCCCACCAGAAAGCCTCAGCACTGGCTGAAACACTGCATGCATTTTGTACCATTGAATTTCATCCTGTTGCTCTCCTCCCAGTCCTCCAGATCATCACTGCATACCTCTGCTCCAGTGTAACCCAGTCCCAACCTGGATGGTGATGCTGCCCACAAAATGTCAGTGGCTGACTCCACTGGCAGACTAGTGAACGTATGCATGTACGCGGAGGTGTACACAAAGCTGCATTTTGAATGTGTCTGCTCCTGAGATCAATTTTAAAGAACCAACCACAAAACAAACAAACAAACAAACAAACAGAGCAATTATTAAAAAACCACACAGGTCAGCTATGAAAACTCAGAGCGTTAGACACCCTGATATCTTTTAAAAAATTGCTGTGGCTCAGGGGCTGTCAAATGTTGGTCACCTATTTGACATGAAATAAATTTCATTTTGATTTCTGAGAAGATTACACTCCATTAAATGTAAGACTGCTTCAGTTATGACATATATGCATCTTTTGGGGATTCATGTGTTTTTCTTTAAGGTGTGAATTGATGTATGCAAGGCTATTTGTAGTCATTTTTTTTCAGTAAAATATCTATCTCAGAATCACCTACTAAAACACCTGGTAAATAATGACCAGACAAACTGAACACAACTGGAGAAACATAATACAAATTTGACAGCAAAAGAGAATATCTAGGCAAGCAATCCAAGGAGAATAAAAGCAAGGTAGTAAGTGTGTGACACCATGACTTAGCTGAAATAAATCACTTCTAGTTGCACAGACTGCTTGTTTTTCTGGTTAAAAAATCTGCATATTTCAAGCAGAATACAGCAAGGAGGAGGATGCTCCCTACCCACTGCCACCAGACCACAACTCAAACCTGGGGGAGTGGCCACAGCAGGTCATGGTGGAACTCACCGAGCAGCTGATAAGAGAAGACTGACAACTGTGAGACCATGTCAGACTTTGTGTCACCATCCTCTCCACAGATAATACCCCTGGACAAGCTCAGGGGACCCAGAGGCATATACTGTCAGATTTAGGCCACTTTATGGATGCTCTTGGGTGTATATTGCCTGCAAAATGCTCCAGAGACTGGTATAAGCAAGATAAAATTTCCAAGCCAACAAATTGTGGTGATTTCATGATAACTTAGATAATCTCCAGCATGTAGGAGGGATCAGATTTGAGCTGGAATGATTCCAACAAGGCAGTGAATAAACACTGTGTCTCTCTGACCTCAGGAGGGCTCAGCCCAGATACATTGAAAAAGTTGTAAAATACCCGTTGGAAAGTCATAACCTAAATTCATGGAGACATAAAACAAGGAAGAGGTAATACATGAAGATTTCTGTGAAAAAGGTGCATTGTCACATGTACTTGGGAAAAGAGAGAAGACTTCCTAGCATGTGGGGGAAGAAAAGCAACAGCCACAACAGAGGCTTGGGCAGAGCAGAGGGCAGGTACAAGCGTGTAGGCGTTAGTGAGAGAAGAGGTGCAGGAAGGAGCAATGTTCGTGCAGGCGCTGCAGGTAGGAGGAGGCAAGACACGCACTGGAGCAGGCTAGAGGAGAGGGGGGACCCTCTGCTTACAGCTCCTGCACTGCTCCCTGAGAGCAGCCCAGTATTCATTACCGAGTGGAGTTAATCTTGGTGCCTTTGTGAACACAAAGCAAGCAGATCCAACGAGCTCCTTTAAAGCAGACAGTTCACCTGCACAAAGGCTTGCACCAGCTTCACTAGATCAGGTTTTCTAAATGGCTGCTGCTGGGCAGACACGGTCTGGGGAGGTAAGGATGGAAAACATTTGGTCCTGTGTTACTTCAGTGTGTCTGGCAGAAGTGTATTTAGTCTCTTCTCGGTGAATAACACCTATTTTGGGGGCAGAAAAAACCCAACTGTCTGACAAAGCCACACTTCGTATGCCCCTTATTCTTCCTTGAGAAGTATCTTCAGCTGTGAATACGTATATATACTCTAATGACAGTCAGCTGTCACGTCTGTAAACATACATTTACCTCCCATTAAGGGTTATTTGCCCCTTTTTGTGACCTTTCACCAGCTTGCCATACCCTGGCCATGTGGCACAGATGGTATAATCCTGTCAGGCTAAGGCAGGTGACAGTGCTGCTCAGTGTTTAGTAATCAGTGACTGTAATTAGCCAGACTGGACGCAGGCTCAGATAATAGGGCAGTCAAACAGCTGCCAGTCATGAGGCTTTTCCTGTGGACTGCAGACGATGGAAGAGAGGACGATATAAAGAGGCCATGCATTTTTTCCAAAACCCTTTATACAGAACAAGTGATAATGTTATATATGGTGTTTTTCATTAAAAAAAATTCCTTCCGGAGTGACCAATAAAGTGTGTTTCATATCACAAGGAGCTTTTAGTTGGTTTTTAAACCTGATGGAGGTGTCTGGAGAATGTTTAGCAGCACCAGAGCTTTTTCCTACTTGGAGACTATCTTGTCATGCTTTCCTTACACAGATATATTTGCAAGCATACAAAATGTGGATGGATGAATTCCTGATCTCTAAAGCAACTCCTTTAACACAGAAAGTGCTCTCGCTAAGCTACTACTTTAGACAAATAAAATGAAACTTAGTTGTAGTGAAAATAAAGAAAAAATTTAATCAAAGAGATATTATTAAAAATATGGAGGGTATTGAAACTTTTTACTGGTTTTAGTTCTTTTTAGACATCTCAGAGACTGTCCTCATTTCTGATCTTGTGTTACACTACACATTTAGATGATATGTAAGCTGCACATGCTGTATTTAAGAGAAGCAAGCAGTGTGCTGAACCAACCATATTTTCATGTGAGAGATGATTCACTGTCTCCTGGATGGTAGAAAATTCTCCGTCCTAAACAGATGCTCATACTTACAGTCTGTGAGGGTGAAAGAGGTTTTATTACCAAAGAGGCAACCAGTCATCTCTCGCAGAGGAAAGCCTAGCATTCATTGCCTAGGAGGGTTTTTTTTCCCTGACTTCAATATTTCTTTCCTATTTTTAAACGCGTGCCTATTATTGCAAAGACACTAATAATGAAATATATTTAATTTTAAAAAATCCACACATCACAATTAATCAACTTCTCCTCATCCTTTATTGCATATATTCCAACAGCTTTTCTCCCTCTTCCCCTCCAAAATTGCGCTATTTATCTGTATGGAACAGATACCTTAATCTTTCGGGGGAAAGGCAGAGAATAATTTCAATTTCCATGCATTTATGAGAAGACATTCTTAAATAGGCCAGTGAAAGAGATATTGCATCTATAAATAAATTATTCCGAGGCGGGCAGTGGGATGGGGTTACACATTGCCATTGTGCGGGGAGGCTGCAAAGCCTGACCCGGGAGTGCAGCTGTTGTCTTTGTGCCGGGCACTCTGCCTCTGCCATTGTTCCCCTGATTACAACAGGCACGTCGGGGGCGCGGGGAGGGCAGGCGGGGGTGAAAGGATGGCTGTGCATTGATAACGCCTGGCACTATCACAGAGGGCAATGATAGGCTTCTCAGCTGCGGCGCTATCCGGGTGCGGGGCTTTGGAGCGTGTGTGCGTCCTCCGTCTCCCCTCCCTGAATCAGCAATTTCAGGAGATGTGAATGCGTTCACCTCCTGCGTGTGCCAGCTGGATCTTACCCAGACACACACACGGGATTGTGTCAACAGATGGTGTAAAAGGGGACAAAAAGGACAGTATTTCCAAACTGAATATGTAATATCAAACAGGTGTGGAGGTAAGGAGATGGTAATGAACAAGGAACGCCGAGCTGCAGGAAGGGTATCTGTACTGCTTGCAGCAGAGACATGGGGAGGGAACTCATTGCTCTTAGCATGCTCTACTCAACAGGAGGGGACAAGAGCCATGATCTCTCTGCCACCGCCATTGTCCCCACTAACACCTCAGCTGCTGCATGGCCTGGCCCCAGGGAGACGGCAGGGGTGATGTCCCTGCTGCCCTTTCATTCCCCCGCATCGTCTTGCTTCCAGCAGCACCTCCGAAAGCCCTACATAAAGGTGCTTGGCATGTCAGCATCCTAAAAGCTGTTCTCACCCACTTGTCTGGCTGGGGCAGAGACAGGCTAGGAGGATGGGACACCGAGAGCAGAGGTGTTCTCAGCTCCTGTTACCAGCCTGCCTGGGGCAAAAAGGGAGAAATGCCCCAGAACAGAAAAGCCCGATCCATCCTAATCTAGGATGCTGCCATCAACGCCCGTGCACAGGGGACATCTGAGCTGGGGTTACTGTGCATCAGCATGAAAGGCTTCCATGCCACGGGAGGTATTGTGTGGCCCATACCTTGCTACAACACTGTGATTGATTCCCATTTCCTTCTGTGGATCTCCTGACACCTAGGACAGCTGCCACTCACTGCACCATCAACATTTAGGGCTGCATAGCACACCTGGTGTCATGAGCCTGGCCATGGGAAGGGAAAGGAAGGGATACACCAGCCCTGAACCCTCCAGGAGAACCTCTGCTGGGCACACAGAGTGTAACTGGGTTATTCGCCCCCAAAAGATGACAAAGCAGCCATCCTTGGCAGCAGCCATAGAGTCCCTCACAGCCAAACTGCCTCTCCATTTGTAACCCAAGGAGTGTCAGAGAAAACACAGTATAACACTGTATGGCTTTTTCCCCCCCCACTGTCTTATGAACCGGGACACACAACAGCTCACCATTGCTTTGTAGATTTTCCCCTTCCTAAAATCCAGAGAAAATCCTCCTATTTCTCAGGAGATGCTATCTGGTCACTCTGAGGTCCTCCTCAACTGCTGAAAAGAAGTATTCATCTTAAACCTACTTAATTTTTATATCCCGGTCTGGTTTTTCCATTTATTTCCAATTACTGTGAGTCTCGCTATCTGTCAGGAATAGGATCACACGTCTGTCTCACTGTTAAAACTGCTAACAGAGACCAGGAGTAAGGGATTTCTGACATGAAAGCCATGGCCACCCATGACAAGCAGGGGTAGAAATTAGGAAGCCTGTTACTGTGGGACTGGGATGGAGTCACTTTATGCTGCTTTGATACTTCAGTTGCTGTCAGATAGGTATCTACAACAATACAATCTGAAAACAAGTTTACAAAATAGCCATACATTAACTTGTATATTCCTACATACTTTCTTTTGCTTATCCCAAAGTTATAGTGCATTGTGTACAAATTCACCTTACTGATATTCATGTATTTTACTTGCAATCTGGTACACATCTGTGTCATATGTAGATGAGCTTCCTGCTCTCACCCCTTTCAAATTATTCTCTCCAGAACTGTGTTCAGCCAAAACTGAGCACTGCTATTTCCCCATCCTCTGTGATCCATCAGCTGCATTCAACACAATTAGCTTTCTTGTTCATCATGCAATCCTGCCCTCATTTACCTGGCTTGGTCATTTCCTCTTTTCTCTTCCCTAAGTGGGCCAGTGAGAGGATCTTCCTGATTCCTCCTTCAATTTTCCATGGAGGTACCTGCAGGTCCTCACCATGGCCTGCTCCCTTTTTCCAGATTCATGATACCAGCTTCCACCACAGGCACTTATACTTCAATCAGCTTTCTCAAGTGACTCTTGTTTAACATCTCTCTGTAATTCAGTAAAATAATCAAATTTAAGTTACTGGAGAACCCACCTTAATCCTCTTTTCTTCTGATGTGGCTCCAAAAGATGTAAGAAGATACTAATATACACAGGCTAACACACAGTACAGTGATCAATACTGTATCAGTCTTGACTTGTATTCTCTCACACATCCCTCTCTTGTCTGACATGTGAAGGTCTCTGTTTGCACATCACAGCTGGGGCCTCTGTCCCCCATTGTCTTAATTATGGACTCAATGTGCTGCAGATATATAAATCATGGAAATTTAATCAGGCTTATTGCACCCTTCATCTGGCAGCACAGACTGAAATGAAAGCTGTGGTGAAATAAAGGCTATTCCAAATGAGAGGGAGTGCTACATTATGCTCTTGAGAATTTTCCTAACATATCTGGGAAAATTCTGGGGCCCCTCTTCCGCCACACACATGAGTGCAAGCCCCAACTCATGCTGTCATTTAAACAGAAGTTACAGTCAACATATAAGACACAGAGCCCAAGCTGACCAGCTGCAAGTGGTTTGTTTCCACAGAACACAGGAAGGGAGGAAGCCATGTGAGATGGCCCTGGGGATGCTCACACTGTCGTTCAGAGGTAAAAAAAAAACCCAGAGTGAGAACATGGAGCAGGCAAGCACCAGCAGGTGCATGGAGCAAGTGGGCCAGGTTTCTGTCCTGCCCCACTCCCTATGTCCTTTCCTATACAGGCTTCATGGGATTCCTGGCTCCTTACCAGTCCCTCCATGGTGCTGCTTTTTGCATCCTTTGCTCACCCACTCCTTGCTGGTGGCATGAAGAGGGGAGTAGTGGAGTCTCTGTGCTCAGACCCACCTCAAAAGACCAAGCATGAAACAGCAAGCTGCCACCTCCACAGCCAGATCTACCAGTCGGGGCACAGTAAATACTACCACTGGAGCAAGTATTTAAGCAGACCTGTGGGACAACTTGTTGGGTCATTTCCATTTGCTTAATCAGATCCTGTAATAGGCGTTAAAATGTAACACCTTGCACTGATGAGAACCTGACTTATTCACAGGCTATTCCCAAGTAGGAAATTGAAACTGGTAAAGTGAATCCACTCAGCATGGGGTACAGCTGTAGGAAAAAAAAGCATATCCAAATCGTGATGGAAAAAAATCTCATCTTGATAGGAGAATCTGGGTGAAATGTGATACACATTTGTTGTTCAAGGGACAGGGCACACTAAAGTTTTTCAACACTGTGCATTGCCAGAGCCTGCATGATTAGCACCCATTGAAATCAATTAGTTTAATCACAGTAATATCCTCCAGGTCTGGATGGTTTTGTAAGACGAGCCCCAAAACCTTGCCTCTACTGGGAAAATTACCCATTACTGACATTGGCTACACCCTAACAGATGCAGATGAATAAGTAAACACATTAAGCTGCTGAGGTAGACTAGGACAAACAGCACTCGGCACTGCTTAGTAACCACTCGGTGTTGCTCATCTGCCAATGTGTTGACTGTTGTTTAACTTGTTATGTCCTGATTGACACTTGGAGCCAAGCAGTGTTCAGTCTTTGTTCCTTTGGTGAGCAAGGTATGAAGCCTGAGTAACTGTGGTTTTCAAAATAGCATTTATAAACAAAGATGAAAGAGTTCTTATAATACAGCAGAGTATAAAATTGATGCTGGAATATTATTTTAACTTCAAAATGCTCCTATGAGCATTGCTGTATGGGATGGAATATAACACAGGCTCTAGCCAGTATTAATAAGTAAGGATGAAAGCAGATATTGTGCAAAAATTTGGGGGATAAAAAAAAAGTAGAATTAAGTACTAAATCAGACTAGCAGAACTGTCAAATGTGTTAGACTATATTCACAGGCACTCATGTGTGACATGCAGGCACAAAACATAAACATTTGTTTAGTTTGAGTAATTTTGCTTTTTAGAGTAAAAGGCTTTTTTCTCTTTTTTTTTTTTTTAGGAAGAGGAGGAGGGCTTTTATCTACAGTCTGGAATTTTAAAAGTCTTATATCCTGCAAGGACTGTTTGAAGCAGTTCCAGAAGAACTGCTTTTCATTAGCAAGTGCTGACTCAATGATCTGTAGAAATGTATTGAGTTCATCAAAAAAATTAAAGAAAATTATTTCGTTTTACTTCTAAAAGGTTACATAATTTCAGTTGGACCTCATCACTTAAATCACTATATACTATGTCTCAAATATGTTATCACTTGAAAGTTGAATAATAAAGGCAAAACAAACTGGTTTGATTTCATTGAAGTCTTTGATAAAGAGTTCTTTTGATGACTTCAAGCAAAGCAATTCCCAAATGTCATTTCTCAGCAAATTTTGAAATTTCAAGGTTTAGTTTAAATTTGAAAAAAAGCAAAAATTAAGTAATAGCCTTTCTTAAGGAACATAAATATTGAACTTAGGCAAATGCTGATATAATTGTGCCCAGCAGCCCAAGAGTTTATTCAAGTGAGCAAGTGTTTGTGTAGTTATATGCGATATAAGCTTGAACACATGTGATCTAAGTTTGGACATAAAGTCAAGAGGGCTGCCAGGACAGGGCAGTTTTTCAAGCTGCTCTAATATAAACCAGCATCACAGCTATTGCTTTTCTGCAAAATAAGAGAGTCTATACTTATACTTTTTCCCACTCTTGTCAGTTGGGTAAAAGAGGCTAAAAAGACACTAAAAAGGCACTCTGGTTATACCTACACTGATAAATAGCACGCTTGGGTACATTAACTGGCCTCGAGGCTCTGCTGTATGGCTGTGTTCCATGCTCTTGGCCTTTCTCACCCACCTAAAGAGGATCATGTGAGAAAGAAGCATCAATCTGCATCAGCCTTATCAGATGGCAAGCAAAAGGTAGCATTTGTTTACATTTCATAGCAAGTCACCGTGGTGTGACACTACTCTTTATGCACTCTTTCGAAGCCCATGATTATCAAGTTAGGAGCTGGGAGTTAAAACCATGTTCACTCACCACAGGCTACAAGAGAGTTTAAAGCCAGCAGTTATCTATTTTAGAGAGGTTTATTTATGTCATTTTCTTGCCCATGCTCCCAGTCTGTTTTCTGTTCAGCCAGCCTGCAGCAATAGAACCGAGATGCACAGATTCTTCCTTTCATCCTGTGCTCATCCTGAGTTCTTTAGATTTACTTCATATCAAGCATCGACATCTGAACACATAAGCTTATCCTACAGTCACAAACTCTTCAGATTCAAGAAGTACCATCTGCTTTCAGTAAAACTACCTAATCAGCCCAGCTCCTCCACTGATAAATTCTTTTGGTGCTGCTGCACATCATAGGAATGGTCCTACTCAGACCAAAGGTCTACCTGGCCCAGGAGCCAGTCTTGCCAGTAATCAACAGCAGATGCCTAGGGAAGGGTATGAAAACACGCAGTGATGGCTTTCCCAGAAGATGTGTTTGGGATCTCCTGTGCCAGCACTAATGTCTTCGTGTTTAGTTTTTCACAATGGGATCATGTTCCATGGATTTTTTTGTGTAGTTTTTGCTAACTCAAAGCACATGTAACACACACCAACAAATTGCACACCTAAATACGCACTGCATAAGGAAAAAGCTTTGAGCTGCTTACGTGCTGGGCTCATAGACACCTCGATCTTGATGGAAAGAGGTAAGGAACCTGCAGTCTCCATATTATTTTCTTCAAAACTTAAAAGATCTATAAGTCACTCTTCGTGTGAAGGCATTTCCATACTTTTCTTGTTTCCTTTCTCTGAACTTTCTCCAGTTCTCCACTACATTTTTTTAAGAAGAGGGGACGCGAACTCTGTAGGGATTTATGCAGTTTCTTTTGTTCTCTATTTCTTTTCTAATAATTTCTAACATTCAATTTACATTTTTATTGCTGCTGAGCATTAAATTGGTGGTTTCATAAGAACTATTCATTAAAATTCTGAGATCTCATTCCTAAGTGGTAACGTTCAATGCAGAGCCCATCACTCTACATGGAGAGTTAAGATTGCTTTTTTTGTGGGTATCACTTATGTTTATCTACATTGAAGTGGTGATACCAAAATTTGCAGCACAGTCAAAACTTCAATTTCTGCAATAAAATAAATATTTTCAAAAATATAAAAACTGTCTTGTATTAAGAAATACTCATTTGAATCTATGTCACTGAAGAATTTTCCAATAATGACATCATGACAGTGTAACATAGAGACCTCTACACATTATTTTATACCACTCTGTTTGAGCAATATCACTGTCTCAATATTCTAATGAGTCATCATGCTATCTTAAAGCCACAATTCCTTGAGACAAACAGAAGAAAATCCCACCTTTCACTAACACAAATCAAGTACGTTTCAAGCTATCATGTGTATAAAAGTTAAAAATGTGACACAGTTGCATGGTCAAGAACAAGAGTAAATAGACTAAAAGAAGTTACCTTTTTTCTTCATTTTTACACCCTTTTAAAAGCTATTTCACGCTTTGTGAAGCACAGTTTTTAACTAGATAACAGAATTATGATGGTGAACAAAGGACACATGTATAGGTACTGTCAATCAAATTTATTTACGATGGCAATGTGTGATATATTTCTGAACTAGCCTAGAGTTAATCCAGTTGGTTTGGGTTTGGTTTTTTTAAGAAATCTGGAAATGCTGTCAAATTAATCATATCATCAAGATCACACTAGTTCTTGAGGATGAAAAGATTTAATACATTCAGGAAAACACCAAACAGACCACAACAATTTAATAGCAAGAAATGTGGTGGTAAAGACTCTGATGTTGGAGACTCCTATTTAAGACCTGATGGTGATATTATCTCATTATCCAAATGAGTGTTCTGCCCCACAGGCTCTCAGCTAGTCTAGGAAGCATTGCTCACAACCTCTCTTCATGGAGCTGTTCCACAACCAGATACCGAAATTCTGATCTGAAACACTCTGAGCGAGAAAAACAAAGCATGAAAACTACAAGCATTAGGGGAAAAAAAATTTTCTATGTTTCTCTATTATGGCGTGTATCTACAGGTACGGACAATATTTTGTTTCTGTGACTCTTTTGTTGTCTTTTAGATCAGGAATGTAAATACCGTGATTTATAGGTGGTATTAGAAATTAGTTATCATTCAAAAAATACATAGTTTTAACAATTTTAGGGCAAATCTTAGTCTCATTTAAATTTGCACAACTAGCTAAAAAATAAGCCCAAAAAGAATTGTTGGTTGTTTTAGAAACTCCTAATTTTCTAAGTCGAGTTCTTTGGAAGTACCAATTTTATTAAAGAACATTCAAAATAATTAATACTTTAAAATTGTCTTGAGAATAAAGTTTATTTTCTATATCCTCATAAGCGGTAAGCATTGTAAGATAATATATATGCACACACTCAGTGTTCACAAAATATTTTTTTCCATATTTTCCCTGACATGATAAGATCTGTTTTTAAATCATGACAAAGGAAAGATATTTTTGATAATCACTACATGGCATGGGATATAATAAATGTAAATCATCTTATTTCCATCCAACACTCACATATTACATCACCAGCACTGAATAGGATCTTATCCAGTACAAACACGAGAATTCATGTTTCAGATCTTACTTCTAGTAAAGGCAGATCACCTCTTACCATCCTGTACTCTTCATTTTTATTTTATAAAAGAAGCCCTTACTTAGTCTTGCTGTCAGTTTAATTATGAAGTGTGAACTGTCACAGTTCTAGTACATGTTGTGGTCCCTGCTCTGATCGCTTCGTGATCTGCACTTTTAATAGTGCATCACTGGAGAGAGATTGCCATGAAGACCATTAAAGCATGGCAAAGTATTCATTCAGTCCTTGCTTTGGGACCCAGTGGTCAGTAATAACTGAGCTTGATAGCCAGACAAATTAGTGAAGGCAAACACTACCCGTCTTTTTCACCTTCAGGACACCTGTCTGTTGCCTGAAAGAGGAGACACATGGCTTGCTGCATAGGGGTAAGGAATAAGGACAACACTCCTGTCCATATTGTCAGGCTAAAATCTTATTTTGGTGAGACTCTGCAGGGCCACAATCTCTCATAACTGCCCCACCCCAAGAGTCTCATATGCTTCTGTTCAAACACCAGCGTGTGGAGATATATTAAATGACTTCTGCAACTACCTTGTTTGCCAGAGATGTCTTTAGCAAGTCAACCTGAAACTTGCTGTTGTAATATTTTCATCAACTGTTTCGTTCCTAGGAGTTTACTTAGGTTGGCTAAGTGGGTAAATGTGAGAAACTTCTTGACTTTCATTTGCCCCTGCTACTTTATTTGTTCTTACGTGGCTCCTGGTCCACTCAGCTGACCACTGCCTCTGTGGTGGGCTCATAAAGCTCTATCAACACTCAGGCACATATGATGTGCATAATTTGTACAGCTCTTCTCTGATTAGTATGTGCCTCCTGTTCCCCTGTGTCACTTCAGCTATCCTCCAAATTACAATGCAAGAGTACATTTAAACTCATAAAAAGTTCTCAGCTATTTCCTCTCAGGATGAGAGGTTGTTTTGAGATCAGTTGATATTGTTTTGAAATTTCCAGTGTTGGGCAGATGCCATATCCCATGGATTTTAGGTTTTGAATTTTCTGATCCTTCCAAGTAAACTAAGCACCAAAAACTGGGAAGCAGGAGAAGCTTGGATATGTAAAACCTCAAATATTCATTTCCCCTTTGGATTTTGAAAGAAGCTTTAGTAATTTTGTATTTTGCCTGAATTGCTTCAGTGTGTATACAGTACAGATGGTCAACGGGTAAAATAAACCTCTAACTTTATTTTCAAGTCCCAGCTTTGTACTGAAGGTGCAAAAGCATCGCTAGGAAGAAAACTGGAATGATAATGCCTCAGATAGAGGCACAGCACCCTGCAGCTCTGTAGATGTAAAAATGATTCTGCTGTAACACCCATATGCGGTAGTAAATATGAACAGCACTGCTAGCTGGCGGGACGGGTGGGAAGGGTCAGCACTGTTGCCTATTCCTCCCATTTCAAGAATCCTAAGGATTTGCATAGTGGTATATGTGAAGTGGCAGAATGAAAAGGCTCTGTTGAAAATGAATAATCAGTTTCCACAAAATAAAAATATGTTCATCTTCAGATTTTAGAGACAGACTTCACAGAGTCACATCGCTCTGAGATCTAAGTGATACCAACACTATGCTCTCTAAAAGCAAGCTAGAACACTCATCCCTTCTTTCAGAAGATCCTGATCTTACCTGTGGAAGTAAACCTGTGTTTCTGTGAAGTGAAAGTTTACTGTATTATTTGTCACCTTGAAATGACCTACCATATGGCTGTTGGAGTTTTCCATGAGTGAATTCCTTATGTGGCTGTGGGAAGGTTTCATACAAGATAGGAAATGACTTGTAAAGTGTTTTGACAGAGATTCCAGATTTGTGAGTGTCTTAAGTTCTATGTAACACTATCTAGAATAGGCAGAAAAGTAAATTACTTTTTTCTATTATATATGCAAGTGTACAGCTAAGGAATGACAAAAACTATGTTGGCCTATTGGGATGAAGTAAAAGAATTAATCTTTTACTTACTGTGAGAGAGTGTTACAGAGCTGAAGGGCACAGAAGTATTAAATGTGTTAGGCAATAATTGCAAGCTAGAAATCATGTTGAAGAATACGCATACACACACGATTTTCTATTTTAAAACTTACCTTTGTGCAAGATACACCTAACTAATGCAAAGATATAAGATTTTTAAATCTACACATAATAAATGGAGAACTTGGGTTTTATGTATTTGGATTTATATACAACCGAAATGCAACAATCTGCTACTCTCTGCACCTGTTCCATAAAAACACAGTTCTTAGAACAAGTTGCCCACATTTCATTGTTTCCATATTATATGGCAAAGTTTAAACTAATAAAACAAACCCACCCCATTTTCAAGTGGAGTACATATCATGGCTCATTTCCTAGGATGCATTATAACAGACAATAATCTAACTTTGTCCTGGCAATTAACTAACTCAAATTATTTCGAGCTTGGTGAAGGAAGTTTAAGTTTCAAAACTGTGGCACTTATACATATCAAATTAAAAGACCTATGGTTGAACATACTTTATAAAGAGAGGGAAAAGGAGTTTCTACAGCCAGCTGCTGGCAAGCCAGGGCAATAGAGATCAAACCAGGCAGTGCCGAAACAGAGCCATTTTCTACTGAATAGCAGCAGGGTAGGACACAGCATCTTGAGAAGCAGTGAGGCCAAAAGCAATCCTGCCGCAAGCACCATGGTGCTCCCAGCTTGCCCTCATTGTTCAAACTCACCAGCTGTGATTGGGGTGCAGAGGGAAGAAGGGCTGCATCTGTGCAAGGAAATCACTGCAGCATCTGTTTCCTTCCCTGATTTTGATCCCATTTGCAGTTTGATAAGAGAACTGCCAAGTTGCAATCTCATAGCATTCCCTATGTATCAATCAAAAGGAAAAAAACTGTCAAAAATGAATTCTGAAAATAATTCATCAGGAAAATAAAGGTCACATAGAAGCAGCCTAATGTCACAAGTGTGTAGTTTTAAAGCCTTTGTTTCAAGTTTACAAGTTTCGTCTTACTAAAACAAAATGCTCTCTTACTTTTTTCCAGTGAATGCAATTTCTAGATGAGATGAAGCATAAGCAAACAAAAAGTCTGTGGTGGAGTGATTGGCCAGCTCAGTCCGTGCTCCAGAAGCATTCCTGCATTCCTCAGAGCTAGGAAGCTCTTGCACAGCAACATCTATGGACAAGGCTCTCTCCTGACTCTCCCTGCCAGGGCAAGAGACTGACTGTGGTTGTTCATGCCAGCTCTCTCCCTGACCCAGCTACTGGACACAGCCTGGGCAAGAGACCTTGCATCCCCCCAGCAAGCCCAGCATGCCAGGGGCACTCCTGATCACCTCCTCTGCATGAGCAGCCATCGTAAGCAAACCCTTTGGCTTCTGGATGGCTAGTCCAGCTCCCTACAGAATGATGAATGCTTCAGGTCTTGCTCTGTAAGGCATTTCATGGCTGGGGACCAAGACTGACCAATTTCCACAGAAACCACCATGGTCAACAGTCACGCAATGAAGCCCACACAGTAAAATTAAAACTGACTGTGGGGTGAATAGTTTTAGGGCTTTTCTGAGAGCCATTCCTGAAGATCAAATAAAAATTAGAAAAGTGCTTGACCCCCTTTTATTTCCAATGCAAAGCATATTTCTTCATGTACATACACATTTGCATATCACGCTATCTGTCATTATAGGAAACAAATCAGCAAAACAATCCCACATTATTCTAATATGCACATTTCTTTCTCTGTTGAGTGGATAATTAAACAGAAAAAAAAGACAGATGGGAAGTCATGCTTCGTTTATTACCTTCACGATAAGGTTCTCAGATTCTGTGGTGGTAAACTTATTTTGAATAGCAAGCATTTACTAGATCCTATTATTCTACAATTTCTGTGGGAGACTTCTTGTCACCTTGGAAATTATATGTTTGTTTCTAGAAAGAAAAATTAGCTTTATTCAGAGGTCTAAGTAATTCGGATATATGGCAGGCAGCATCTAAAAAAAAGTCTAATATCAACATCCCCAAAAGTAGATTTTATGACTGTTAAATATACATGTTGCAAAAGATTAGATTTACTGTTTTGCTTATATTGTGTTAGTCATTTATAACATTTGGTCACTGAACAACATAAACTTATTTTATGGTTCTTTCATCCTTTCTCAAAAGGATTGCAGTCTCTTAGTAAGGCAAATTCAACACAAGGGTTTCTGGGATACAGGCAATAGAGAAATTTTTCTGATGGTAGTATTTCTGATGGATAACATTCTTTAAAGGTCTTTTCATGATCCATTAATTTATGAATTACACAGCAGAGTAGGCATTGTCAAGGGCTTAATTTCAGTTATATGTTGATCTTTTTCCTTTAAGCTTTTATCCAAAAAGTAAGTAGGACTAAAAAAACCATGTTCTCTTAGACTGACCCTGACAGGTGTTATAGAATTAACTGTTTTATTCTTTACTTATCAAAAGGTGGGCAGTTGGGCCCATCTTTATCTATAAATAGGAATACACAAAAAAACCCCCAAATAGAATAGTTCTAAGGCTTGCTTCCTTCACAGCACAGTTACAAAAACACAATGCAACTGCCATGGAATAAAATTTACAGTAAGGAATGGAGTATGCAAAATCAATGCTGCACAAAGATTAAGATTAAAAAAAACAATGTGATAAAACTTTTTTACAACGTACTGGAAAGCTGACTTCCTGAGAGCCAGATTTCCAGGAAAGCAGCCTACCTCCACCTTACCAAACCTAATTCAATCCAGGTAAACCAGAAGTTACTACAGCCAAATTATTTAGAGGTCGATGAGAAATCAGTCTCAGGGTCCACCATACTTGAAAAGAAAAATCGTGCTTTTGCTCATGGCTCAAAAAAGAGACCAAAAAAAGAGACTGATGGGCATAATTACAGAAGTATTCTTACTCCTTAAGTGCTGTTCTCCCCAAGGACTGAAGTACAGGTAAATTTCATAAGCCATCATAAATCAATTTTATAGATAATAGCTCACTGTTTAGAGCTGTTATTTCTCTTTTCTCTCCGCTCTCTTTTTCTTACAGCAATAAAAAAACAACCAAACAAAAAAAACCCAACAGCCCTCAAAAATGAGACAGAGAATCTGTTAGTAAGCTAAAGAAGTGGTGATAAAATTCTGAACTCAGGAGTTTTCAACCCAAGCAGCAACTGTAAGCATTGCTGCTAAACAGAATTTGGCCATGTGCTTGCAGTACAGTATTTCAAGCAATCCAGATTAGCTGCAATTAAGAGATCTGGTTTTTACTGACAGGGTGTGGCAATATGTAAGAAACTCACGGTATCCTGAGAGGGAGTTTCTTAACTTCCTTCTCATTACATTCAATGGTTTCTGTTTCACAATGAAAAAGTGTGAAAAAATGCTGACAATATTTACATTCAAATTTCTCTTGCAAATAATTATGGTCTTTAGTGTCAGCTAAAATGAGACTAACATAAACTTTAGACTTTAATATGACCAAAATATTTTTTAATTCTGAAAGAGCAGAACACTCTTTTTGTTCCACACATTACCCTAGAGGCATTACCTGATGATGTGTAGTCAGATCTTGGTTTCTTGAAGTTCCCACAACATTTTCAGGCATTACAATTGATAGCAATGTTCTTGCCATAAGCATAATTTTAAACAAGACATGAGATATCCATTAAGCCATTAATTTAACTATAGTAATTCTTTTATCTTTTTTAGTAAAACTTACAAAACAAAGAGCACGATTTTGTTAAGAATCAAACCCACACATAGCTGTTTGTTCCATACTGTTGTGGTTTGGCTCTCCAAAGGCGTTTCTTTACATGTCAGCAAATCTGTGACTGGCTGAAAAAATAAAAAAGAAGATTCATTATGAAGGTAAAATTCTCTGAAGTCCAAAAGATCATGTAATTTTCTTGAAACAAGCATAAACATGAAATTCTAGGGATAAATGGGAAAAAGCTGCCTAAGCACACCTGGAAATATATCAAATGGGAAACATGGATTCTAAGCTACCTCTAAAAATATCCAATCAGTATACAAGTGAACTAAATGCAGTCACTACAGATGTTATTTTATCAGCATATAAGACAGATTCATTTCTCATATACATGTTTTCAGTCCCAATTCACTAATTTAAAACTGATCTAATTAAGTTATTTCAAAATTCTAATTTGTAGTTCAGTTACAAGATCAACTTATTACTGCTTAATAATGCCTTAGTCTTCAGCTGAGCATAGTAATAGATTGTGTGTGCATTCTTAGACTACAAGCACACATGAGAAAAAAAAATCTTTAAAAGCTCTGTGAAATGAAGTTGTTTGATCTAATGATTTCTGCCTTGTGTTGGCAATGGCCTACTGGACTGCACACAAATTCGTCTCCACTGACATGTGGTAACCCATTAAGCCACTGTAACTCAATTTCATGTCTGACTACATAGAGAGAATTGAACTGATAGAGTTTGAGCAAAGCTTCATGTTGTCAAGGTGACTACAATCTTCCTAAGGTAATAGATACTTTTCCAAAATGGAGAACAGATTGAACATTTCTCTGCTTAAAGGCTTTATATACACATAAATGTTAAACAGCCCATTTTAACAATACCAAGATAGTTAAAATGGTACATCTGGTATCGTATATTGCAGCAATGCTGATATGAACATAGCCATTCTGGCATAGTTACTTCTATACAGATGAAAAACTACTTCATTATTAGGGATCTTCAGCCCTGTGTGATTATATCCAACTTTACAAGCTGTAGCAGTTGTCAAATAGTTCGACCAGCACAGAAAAACACCCCTATATGTTAATTAAGCAAGATCATTTTTAGATCCCTCTGTGACAATTTTCAGGTAGCATGTAATCTAGCTTTCTCAGCCATAGCCTGACACACTTAGAAGTCTCTTTGCGTGTAAGGAAAGTACAGATGAGAAGCTGTTTCACTTGTAGATAGCAGGCAGAACTGTGCTGTTACAAATGCAGGAAAAACATGTGGAAGGTAACAGAGAAAAGTCAGCTAATAGACTTTGTCTGAACTCCAAAATACACAAATGAGTCACCTCCATGGAGCACCCTATGACAACATGAATTAACTCTACAAGAAAGTGCTGACCTAGTGTGGGAAACAAGAATTGCCTCATACTTGATTGCTGAAATTCTAGTTGTTTCAAGAATTGCATATTGACAGCTTAAGTTTCTGCCTGCATTGAAAGAGCCAGCATGTTTTTGTTGTTCTAAAACTAAGTCCAAATAGTTATTTCGAATAAAAACTTAAAATAGTCCACAATTTGCTGAAAATATGGGGAAAAGCACATTTACACTGCTGCACTTTTCTTCCAGAATAACATCTAGTGTTTGTGTGGTTTGAAGGCATGCATCTGTTTGAAGGCTGAATACCAGCACATTGCTAACATAACATGCGGACTTTTAAAGCAGTGCAGCAGTGTATCACCTGTCACTGGCTCTAGTGCCACTGCTAATCACTTTTGAAATAATCCAATGCAATAGACATTGAGGCCATCAATATTTTTCCCATTACCACAAAGTAGAGACCATTTGGATAATGACCACTGCCCCAGAAGAGCAATGATAGATTTCTGTGCCATCACATTTTGTCCAGAAGCATTGCGTGCACTGTACGTCATTTGGGGCTCTGAACAGCAGCAGGATCAGGATTACAAGCCCTCTGTTCACCCAGGAACAACTGGCAAGCAGTGTGGTTGAAGGACTGGGCCTTTTCCAGCTGCTAAGTCTTCCTCTTCTCTACATGGAGCAGAGACAAAGTTTGGATGGAGGAAGCAACAGAAAATCCACTAGGGTGCTTTGGGGAAAAGAGAAGAACCAGCTGGGCTTTCAGTCAAGCAAAGAGAAAGGGGTAGGATGGTCACCACCAGCTGTAGACTGCATTCATGTCAACACTAGCTGCATGCAATGTTTCTCTTGAAAAACACTTTCCATTTCCCTCCCAGGGCATCTACTAGTGCATGATGTCTTATATAAGTGTGGGAAGACTAGGAGAGATAACTTGGTTGTACCTACAGGTCTGAAGATTTTCTGGCAGCCTAACAGTGAACGGGTGGCAGAAACAGCACCAGGGTCATGATAAGCAAAGGCCAATGTAGATGACCTTTATTCTTTTGAGGAGGTGTGTGAAGTTTAGATTGGAGGTTCGAGAAGTAGGAGCACCTCTTTCGACATCATGAGGAATTCTGCCAAAGTTCCTCCCATCAGGAAGGAATTGCCAATAAAAAAACAAGACCCATAACTAAAAGTAGCCAAGACTAAAACACAGCTTCATTCAACTCACACTCAGGAACTGTCATTCAACAGGATTTTATGCTTTAAATTTCAAATAGAATGCAACATGGGAGCTGGACATATCAGCCACTTAAAACCTACCTTTGTAACTTCTGTCGAACAGTGGACAAAAGGAAGAGCTGGGGGAGCTGGCTGTTCTTCTAGTCTGGGTGGATCATCTGAGGAGATAATTTAGTCTCTGTGATATCTAAATCATGGCCTATTTATTTTAAATTACAATAAAGGGCTAATAGTGCTAATTACAGTAGCAGGGATAGTGATGTGGCTATTCACACACAAAGAACTTGGCAGAGACCAAACTCCATTTCCACAAAGGTCAGCAAAAAAGAGAGTGCGCTGCACTTTGTCACATCTCATTTGGATTGCCTTCAAAATGCTGAGCTAGAGGCAAAAGATACCACAGTTCATTTCCAATTCCACATCTAATCCTCTCACCTTTAATTTATTTTAAAAGTTTAATCATAAGTTCATAAAGCTCAGATATCAATTTTTTAATAAAAAAAATTAAGCACCTGCAGGTAAGGTTTTTAGGAACTCATGGTTGGCCCAAGATTCATTATAAATAGAGACTCTCACAGTTCACCTTTCTGCAAATGCTACTGTGATAAAATATAACTTTCATTCCCTCCCTGTTGCTTCAGGGATGTGTCATTTACAGAAAATAAATAGAAGACTTCTATCGCAAAGAAACCATGCTCCACTCGGGGTCAGTGAAAAGCTGCACCTCGCTCTGGAGTTTCTGGCAGCATAGTAATAACTTTTCTGCAGAAATTGTCACTAACTGCTAGAAACCTTAGTACAAATTGTAAAAGTACTTGAGATATTCTTAGTATACAAATAATGTAACATTTGCAAATACAGATCTTACTAAATTTGGGGATTTCAATTTACTGTTAGTTGATTAAAATGATGATATTAATAGTTTTTTAAAGATGCCAGCCAGCTTTGGAGTGCCGGTTGCTGTAGTGTTCTTGGATTTCCAGAAGTCGAATGTTTTGAGAAGACTTCTCTCTAAAGGCTCTTAAAGAAACTAAATTATCAGAAGGATGAAAATTCTTTAGTAGATAAATGATGATTGGAGCATAGTAATAAATTGTTTTCACCATGGGAGAGAAGTGATCAGATATCTGCACTAGAACTTGCTCTCTTCAATATACTCATAAATGATCTGGAAAAGGGAATTAATAAGGAGATGGTAAAGTTTGCTGATGATACAAATTACTCAAAACAGTCAATACCTCAAAAGATGTCATTATACTGAATACTGAGTGATTCAGCAACAAAAAATGCAGAGATTATTTAATATCGATACATGCAAAGTTATACACATGGGGGGAAGCCTAACCGCACATACACAGGGACAAATAACAAACAAATAAATAATTTAGTATCACTTCAGCAAGAATCTCAGACTCCTGGTCTAGAACTCTCTGAAAATATCTGTCCAGTGCTCATTGGCAGACAGAAAATGTAAACTGAATTAAAAATCATTATGTAAGAATGAAAAGTTAAAAGACAAAATATTACACCATTGTATAAACCCAGACTGCATCCACATCCCAAACACTTCAGCTAAGTCTGAATGGTCCGTGTCCAAAGGTTTATTAGAAGTAGGAATGGTGTGTGCTAGACAACATAGATGAATAGCAGTATACTGTTGTAACTGTACGAGGGTGGATGAAAGTACTTTTCAACTTGAAAAGGAGATGAAAAAGAGGAAATAATTGTATTTCCACAATAAAAGTGAAACTAACACAGCTAGTAAGTAAGAAACAATTGCCCACTATTCACCCTACCATAAAACTTAACAAGCACCAAGTATCACAATTTTAATCAAACAGAAATATTTTTCCATACAATTCACAGCCACACAGTATAGTCTATTGTTACAAGAATTTTGTGGCTAACAAAAATATAAATGGGTTTAATAAATAATTGGAACAATCCGTAGAGAAAGGGTTCAGCAAGGGATAATAAATATATGATGCACCTTATCTACAGTGTAAGTAGTGTGTACACTGTGCACAGCTGGAAAATGGGAAGAGTATCACCCTGTGCTTGTCCTATTCTCACTCCTCAGAAACAGCTAACGGACTGCACTCTGTTCTGATTTAGGGTAGTCATTCTTGTCCTATTATTTAGACCCAAAAGCCACAAGTTTCACGATCTAATTATATCTGCCTTCAAGAAACAACTTAAATTTGACTTCTATTTTCAGCACCAGGCAGGAAAACCATTAATTCTCTTTTGCAATAAATAGGGGCTGAGCATTGCTGGCACAATGATTAACTCCTTCCTGCAGCAGTTCTGCATATTCTGTACTGCTGCAGCAATCCCTTCTGACTGCAGAACAAACTCCGCTCCCTACTTATTCTTTTTCACCTGACTGTGTATCCTATTGATCTCTCATCTTTCTCTTCATTACATGTATCAGTTTGTACTTTCCTGATTCTTGAATATAAAAGAAGCTTCTGTGTTCTCTTAGACACCAGACAGAATATTACATGTAACACTTAGTCACATTGCATTGTATTTAAAAGCATCATATCCAATTCTTTCGCATTCCGTAGTACAATTTTATTTTCTGCACTGATTTTAATTCAGCTTTGTCTCTCTGAACACTTCAGACTGTAAAAAAGTACAAATAATTTCCAGAACGTCATAGATAGATAGATAAACACATATATATGGGTAAATCATTTTCAACATCATATTCACCAAACTATTTATTATCAACCGTTTTATTGATCAGATACTTACATTCATTTTTATAGTTAGGAAAATGAGGTTTCAATTGTAAAATCAGTACCTGCGTGGGTACATGAAGCCGCAGTTCAAATTGGAAGAGCTGAGTGAGCCGCAGCATGCTCAAGGTCTAAGGCGGGGCTGCTCCTCAGCACCAAGGAGAAGGAAAGGTGAGCAAAATCAGCCCTGTCCACTTCTCTCCCCAAAGCAGGCTTATGCACAAATTAAAATGGAGAAAAAAACCCAAGAGCTATAGATAATGGCTGAGCTTTTTAATAGCGCTTATATGCTTCACTTCCACAGCATTTTAATGAAATTTGAATGCCTAATTCTTCTGGGTTCTTTTAAAAACCCCAGTCCGCATCACCAGATGCATAAACTATGACTGAATGCTCTCTTTTAACGTTTCCAAGTCACAGGGCAGAAGAACTACATTCTGTATGAATTATAAACTGCATTTACAACAACCAAGTGAAATGCAGGAAGGCCTGGATTAACGCAAAATACACAGGATGATTTGTAAGAGCTGTAGTTCCCAACTGGCCTTCAGAACATAGATGGCAAGTGAATGAGCACCAGAAAGCAGTAATCAGAATAAATCAAAAATCCATTTCCAGAAACTTTAAAGCCTTTAAAATACTGACTTTATAGCAGTAGAAACAGTGATACAATAAATGCATATTTAGTGTCCACACCTTTTTGCATCAATGAATCCAAATCTGCTCTGCAAAGCCTGCATATATATGTTTGTCACAGTGCAGAAGCTCTGTGAGAAACAACAGCCAAGAGGACGGGCTGGTGGCAGACACCTTAAAGAGTAGCAGTCCTCCAGAGATGCTCCAGGAACACAAGCACGCTGAAGAATATCACCATAATTCAGGCTGGCCTAGTTCAATTTATTCACTTGGAATAAAGAAGCTTAAAACACAGAGGTTCTCTGACACCTAAGGAAGAAAATGGTCCTTCTAAATTCTGTTTATCCTCTACAACTTGGGGAAAGGAAGGTGATTTTTAGGGTTGGAGGCTGTTATAACAGACCAGATGCAGAAACAAAATAAGGATACCAGGTAGTATACAAGTTTAATGTGTTTTATGTATTATTTTCAGCACATCTATTTTTTGAGAAATTGATTCTGATTGTTTGAATCAAGGCTGTGTTAGCACACTCTGCTTCTTCATTTGATAATTAATGGCAAGCTTCTCAAATGTTGGCTGAAAATTTTCCTAGGCAGATTTGGGTTTTTTTTTTTTAGCTTGGCTTCATGAGAAAATGAAGCTTGCGTGCACCACACAGTCTCTCTGTCAAGTTTGTTCAGCTTCAAGTGAATTGAACAGCATAGTCATTTTTTAAGTAGGAAGATCTTACAACAGACCTGTGCAAAATTCAGCACATCATGGAAGGCAGCTCCCAAACTCATTAATTTTGTTGCCACCAAAGATGAGGAGCAGACGATTAGGTTCATCCGGTAGCAGCTGCTGACCATGCTGGACACGTACAGGTTGGCCACCTTGCATGAAGGCATCTCCAGAACAGCATCTGCTGGGTCATTCCCAGTTGTTAGGCCACGGTAGCTAAATGCCACGGAATGACGAGGAGCTGGGGTTAAGTGAGACATCTCACTACGAGGACACAGAGACAATGGAAGGTACCATGGAAGAGGGCCCTTCAGTGGGACAAACACAAATGTCTTGCACCCCAGAGAGACAAAGCCAGAGCAAAGCAGTTCTCATTAGTTCTGCCACTCAGGGAATGATCTGGATCTGTTGGGTTTTCCCTTCATCTCTCTCAATCCATCTATCTCCAGTTTTCCAGCTGGACTTACCTTTGCTTGCAGCTCCTATGCACAAACCCCTACTGAGGCGCGAAGAGTTATAGATAGGTACCCAGCCACCTGGGAGACAATGGGTGCAGGATAAGCCCACGATTAAACATACACATATCATAAGCTAATGTTATATGTGATGCAAAATTACATATGATAGATCATAGAATAGATGGTTTATCACCAGTAAGGTGACTTATGCAATAAGGCAATATGTTTATTTACCTAAGCAAGTGCCAGTTCCACTTGCACACAACAAGCAGCACCTGAAAAGGTGTCCCTGAACTGGACACACAAAAAGAATACATAAGGGCTCACATCAGAGGGAGGCTGCCTTTTCTTCACATGCTTAAGAAGAAAACATGTCGATGTTGATGAAACAGCAGGTCTCTTTTCACAGCTTTGCAGGATGATAATAGGTGCCTGTTGACAGCTTCCTGGATGGAAAGGAGGACCTTCTGAAGCACATGAGTACTTCCACATGGATGTAACAGAGAGCAGTTTAAGAGCAGACACACCTGCCAGCACAGCCACCACGCAGAACCCTGGCAGACCTGCTTGCCTCTTAGGAGATGACAATATGTAGCTGGGCTTCCACTATCTCCTGACATTCCCTTTCCACCCATTGTCCTTTGCAATTCAACAGAACCAAAACAAAAAGCAAATATATCGTATCCTCCCTCTCTGATAGTGCAATGTTAGTAAAGTTTCTTATTTTTGCTTTGGAGGAGCAGGTTTTTTAAACAAAAGCAGTGCTGCAGAAGAAATGCCAGATTCGAAAGCAATGCTGCTGCAAGCACAACACACCCTTTGTTAGCTGCTGCACACAGCCGGCAAAGCGGCACTCGGGAAGCCTGCGTGGCAGCTCTGCAACTCCGTCAAGCATCCCGACTGGCAGCAGCCCTTTCTGAAAAAAGAAGCAGTATTTGCAACCTATAACTCTTCCTTCAGCAAGAGTAAGCTATAATTCAGGATTTGAACCAAAACAGACAACCTGATGTTTTGTATGTGGCATAATGGTTCACCTGTTTACCACTGCTTACCACAGTGAACTGGGTTATGCAAAAAAAACCAAAAACAAACAAAACACCCAAAAGAGCCAAAACAAAACAAAACAAAAATCTATCCTGAAGAAATTAAGCTAATAAGAATTCCAAAAAATACTCTGATGCCTCTCCCCCACACTCCAGTAATGATATTGAGTTGTTTATATCAGATATGCCCAAATGATCATAATTATGATCTCAAATATGCCTAGATGTCGTAATGAACAGGAAAGAAAAAAGAGCGTAAAGTCCTTGCTACCCTGAAACTGTCTGATCCCTCAGCCAGACGGAAGATAGCAGCTTTATAAAAGAGAGGACTTCCCTGCAGAGAAGCGGCCCAGTCTCTCCAAGGTTTTATAACCAGCCATGTCTGCCCCTAAGGCTTTGGAAAAAAATGAAATTTAAAAAATCCAGAATTAACCTAGAGAATCAGCCTCTCGTCTTCTGCAGGCAGCCAGCTGTAGCCCTGAAGCATAGGACTGAGTTTTTTCAGTCATTGTCTTAAAGCAGAGCAGAGTTTGTGAGCACGTTGAGGGCAATGAGAGCTCTCTGTTCCCTTCAACAGTTTATAAAAAAAGGGAGTGACAAAACACAAATACAAATTCACAGACGTAAAGAGTGCACAGAACAAATGACCTCTGCTGCCATCCGCAGAGATGCTGCCAAGCCTGTTCCCAGACTCAGATTAAAGTGTATCCAATTGGATTAAATTCCTAGCAATGGCAAACTTACCACCTACCTACACTGGGAAATTATTTCTACATGTAATCACCCTTACTGCATCTTTATACTGATTGAATTTTTCAAGCTTTGATTTCCAGCCATTGGTTCTTTTCTGGCGTTTTTCCTGCAAGACTGAAATCTATACTTGATTTAGTTGTTCTTTTGTTCCTAATACATTGGTAATGCCTTCTTATTGTCTTAAGCTCTACCGGCCAGTAATAATTCCTTATTACCTTTATCTCCTCCAAAAAGTCATTTATATTGTGTAGATTCAATTTTCATTCTCAGTTATGCCCCTCTTTTCCATACTTAACATTGATTTCTTGTTTAATTATCACCTTTGTGCCTTCTTTACTAGGCTAGCTTTCCTCTCCAAGGTAACTTACTCGTCTGCTCATTAAAGCACAGCCTTTAGAATACCCAGCAGGATTTCCTTGAGAAGTCCCACTTTCTATTAAAACTTCCCCTTTTAGCACTCGGTTAGGGAAACAAATTGTTCTGATGAACTGGTCGATTTTATGTTTCACATAATTCTGCCCGGTGCAAAACCTTTGTTTCCACAAAGCAGAGATACTGCAGTATCTGAGAGTTTTCTGTGATCAACAGCCAACACTGCTTGGTGCATCACAAAGTCCAACACACATTTATTTCACGCTTGATGCTGACATTTCCATATTGCAATATCCTTGAGATTTCCCTGAGATTAGATTATTCCAAACGTTTTTTAGAAGTAGCTCTCATTCTGGATTTACTAATGGAAATACATCTTTTCCTCAGACATTGTGAACAAATCCTAGAAAGAGGTGCTCTCCATTGCATCAGAATTTGTCCATGTACTTCCACTAAATGCCCACCAGTCCACAGTCTGCTGTGCTGTTAGTGTAATGGACATAAAATGTGTGCCATTTTCATGGTACACTAAAAATTCCAAATTAATTACCCTCATTTAAAATTTTTGGGGGATTCAAAATATCTTTAAAAGGTAATATGGAAATATTACTCCCTTTTAATATATTAATTAAAGTTATCATTGTTTTTCATCCTTTGAAATCTGCAAGTAAAATATATTGTGGAGAACTCAACTGCACAATTCGTATTGTGCAAGTAAAATGCCAGTGGTTTTGTTTGATGGTTGTTTTTTTTTTTTATTCTGGTACTTGAATTGCAAAATCAAATAAGAGTAGCAATGAATATTGATCCAGGTTTTATTACCCAGTACATCAAACGTTATACCCAAGCTGCTTTTGCTAAAAAACAGTGGTACTTGAAAATATTTTTAGATATTTCCTGGCTCCTCTAAAACAAAACAAATAGATTCCTTGTCCCATCACAAGTTACTACATTGCATAGATGAAGTTAGATGAGGTACAAAAAAGAATAAAAAGGCCCAAGTTCCACCATTTTTAATGCTAAAAGCATTAAAGTAAGTACCTTTTTTAAAAAAAAATTAAATTTGGGTAGCTCCACTTACTCACCAACACCATCAAGATGGAGCCATTCAAGTCATGACTAATCACATAACTCCGGGCAAGTTCATTCACATCAAAGGAAAGAACCCAAACATAAAGACCTTGTATGTCATAAGGATCATACCGGAGCTGGGCAAGCACATTTTATTTTCAAAAGTTTTGGGGAATTTCTCTGGAATTTTGCATTTGCGAACCAATGAGAGAAGAGAAGAGAAGAGAAGNGAAGAGAAGAGAAGAGAAGAGAAGAGAAGAGAAGAGAAGAGAAGAGAAGAGAAGAGAAGAGAAGAGAAGAGAAGAGAAGAGAAGAGAAGAGAAGAGAAGAGAAGAGAAGAGAAGAGAAGAGAAGAGAAGAGAAGAGAAGAGAAGAGAAGAGAAGAGAAGAACAAATGAACTCCAAGGAGGTATCACACCTGTAGTCTCTAGTCTTAGAAACATCAGAAGTATATTAAACAAAAATATCATTGTGGCAACATGTGAGTTTGAAGGAACTCCAGATTATGCTCTGGCTTGTTACAGCCTCCTCCCGAGGGCACAGCTCAGGTTTGGGAGCAACACAGGTCCAGCTCTTCAAAAGAAGGAAAGAACTAAAACCAAGTCTCCCATACTGAGGGTGAAGGCTGAAGTCATTGGGCTTTAGGGTAAAATCTTTTTCTTCCAGAAGCTTTGTGAACTTGCTTTCACTACATGTAGTCAAAAAGTAAATAGTATTATTGAGGGTAAAGGGATCACAAGCTGAACACAAGCCAGCCTGGTGCTTTTGCAGGAATGAAAGCAGATGGTGTTGTGGGTTTCCTCAGTATGTCTGCAGCCAGCAAACAAAAAGGACATAGTAATTCCACTCTCCTCAGCACTTATGAGGCCACATCTGGAATATTGTGTCCAGTCTTGGTCCTCTTAGTTAAAAAGACATACTAAAAAATTGGAGATAATCTAGCAGAGGGATGTCAAGCTGATCAGAGGACTGGAGAACTTGACAGATGAAGAAAGCTTGAAATAATTGGGTTGGTTCAGCATGAAGAAGAGACAGCTGAGGGTTCACCATTTTCTAACACTTAACTTGTTGTTACAGAGATGACAGAGATTCTTTTCAGCAAGATGCCCAGTGCCACGAGGCTATAGGCTGCTTCAGGGGAAACCCATCTCTGTTTAAGAATAAATTCTTCACCGTGAGAGCAGCTGAACTTTGAACAGGTTATCCAGAGAAGTGGGGAACTCATCGGCCTTGACAGGTCCCTGATTATCTCATCTAAGGTCCTGCTTTCAACAAGAGCCTGGGGCAGATAATCTCCAGAGCTCCCTTCCATCCCAGGTTTTTTTATATGATTCCATAACTATCAAGGTTTTGTTCTGACTAGAAAACACAAAGCAAACAAAAATACTCAGTGCTGCTAGAAATACATAATTTTCAGTTAGAACTCCAGACAGAAAAACAGACTTGCTGTGTAGTTTTAGTTAGATTTCCTCACTGTCTTCTGTCTCCATTCACCTTCACTGAGGGCTTTCTAAGATACTGCTATAACCTTTGTCAGTAAACACACAAACAATTTGCTGATTTTTGATGTCTTGTATGTTGCACCTTGAACTGTTGATAGGCACTTATTCAATGCAGTCCTATTTATGTACAAACCATATATATTATATGCTCTTTCCTTAAACACAGTAGGAAGCAAACAGCAGGAGACAGTTTCCTTACTCAGTTTCAATCACCTCTTTCTCAGAGTCACATTGCAAGCACACCTCAGGCTGAGGGCTTCCTTGCTCCCTTTTCTAAGCATGTCTGCAGTGCTCTGCCCCTTGCACAAATCCACACAACCACAATAAAATTGATCTAACGATTTTCAGAACACCAAAAAAGCTCCTCAGATAGTCTAGCTAAGGCTTTACCATGACTAGCACACTGCCTGCTCTGGAGAGAACAGTTAAGGACTGGAAACTACTGCTAACTAAAAAGAAATTTAAATATTATGTTTCAGTGTGCTTGCACAGCAGGCCTGAAACAGCTGCAGAGTGATGGGGTACAAATGCAAAGCCACATACTTGTATCCTTCTAAAACACTTACCTAATCCTTTCATGACATCATACAAAGACCTCTATTCTACATTAATTAAAAATAAGTAACTTACAGAGTTCTACTGGTAACCAAAACCAGACTCATCTCCCATTTGCACTCTTTCAAGAGTCAGCTCACAGGAAAGATTTTTTTGGACTAATTCTACTCATTTACCTCGGATTAATATATTGGGTGAACATACAGGGATATGCTTTGATGAAAACAAAGAATCAGTACCTGGAAATTCTACAGATGAAAAATAGGAAATAAAGAAAATGGCACAGCCAGGCTGCCTCATAAACTGCTTCACTTAACATGACAGGTGTATGCTTCATTAATGATAAAAAAATTGATTACATATGTTGAAAAAAAAAGTAAACAATATTTACAAGACTGAAGGCTGTATTTTCAACTCTAAAAGAAATCACAGCAGATAAAAAGAATATGAAGCAGGAGAGAAGCCCTACCATTGTGTGCAACACTACCCAGGGCAAACCCAAATATTCTGGTTATCACAGCAAGGTATCACCTTGCTGTCTCCTTCTAAGAAGTTTGCCATGAAAAACATATTATCCAACGGAGGCCTTTGCAAAGTATCTCTCATCAAAGGCTTGCGACGAGAAACGTGAAAAACAAAAACTTCTCCATGCTTCAAAAACAGCAAAGAGAGAGCATGTTTTTGTTCAGCACTTGTTGTAATTCTCTCATTAATAAAACCATTGCTGACAACGCTGATGTCCTTACTTAAGAATGATGTTTGAGAACTTGAAAGAAACTACAAGAAAGACTGATGATACAGAAATCTGGCCTTACGGTTAGAAACTAAAGTGCCTCAATGAGATTTGCTTAACAACTAAAGAGGGCTGAGATGCCTTGATCCCAGTCTTTAAGTATTTTCACTGAATACTGTCCAGCACTAAAGGCTTTTTTAATCCAGCAAAGATTGAACACATCAAGTCAAAGCTAAATTCAGACCACAAATAAAACAGTTCACATGAACAATGAGTGTTGGTATACAAGTGGTGGACTCTTTGTTCTCTGAACTCTTTAATTTGAATGAGACGTCTTTCTAATGAAGTTCACCTTGGTCTTCCAGCAAGACATACAGTGCAATGCTCTGTGGTCAGTGCTACGGCTGGACTGGATTACATCACCAAAATGATTGAGCTCTTCTTCTCTTAAAGTCTATGCAGCAATTACACTGAGACATGCTTGTAATTTACTCAAAGCATATTTTGTAAATAATTATTAGTGTTACTACAGCCTTACTGACCTACTGAAAGCTATTTTCATGTAAATGGACTACTTTTGTAGAGAACACTTTGACTACTGTCCTAGGACTCACATATTTAGGAATTAAAATTTAACTGGGACATAGGAAAATTCACATATAGCAACTCAGTGGCTGATTTGATCAGTGCTAACTGCAGAGGTCCTACAGAGACTAAAAAGTATTCAACTAATTCTCCAATGTCCTATTTGCCTGAAGCCCCAGCTGCTTTTTATGGGAGCTAAGAATCTCTAATATTCTACCAATGTTTAGCTATTATATATATTAGTTTATGAGGCTGAGCAAAGAACAAGCCTTGTTTATTAACCTTTCACTAAACCCTTCACAGACTCGAACACTGGCAAGAGAATAAGAACAAAAACACACATGAGTGTTATCAGGAAATGTATATATTTATTACATTCCAATTTCCCCAGCCCTTGGTAACCAGTGCATTTTCATTATTTTCATTGATTTGATCACCTCCTTTTAGTTCAGAACCTGAATAAGCTGAAAAGTGAAGAGCCAAAATAAAATTTCTTTTCATAAAGCATTTGTCTCAATACAGATTTCACCAGCATAATTACGCCCCTGTGGTTCTGATGGTATAACTCCCCATGTGGACACTTGAATTCTACAGGCATTCATGTAAGATTAAAAAGCATCCACAAGGCATAATTATACCACTCTAGTCTCTGGTAAATTTCCTCTTATAAAGACGACCTTTCAATGTTGAAAAAAAGAAAGGGTATTTGGGAGGAAAGACAGAAAGAAAATGCCCTTCGATTTCCTAATGTAGAAATTTTATGAGGTTTTCTGCTCTTTAGCTACAACCTTCTACATAAGCACGCACAAAAAAAAAGATTACAACTGTGAAAACAAAGGTTCCTTGGATGATTCATTTTGACTGACCACCAGTCAAAGCACACTGACCCGAAATGATATCACAGTTACTCAAGGTCATTTGCCAAGGTTTGGGAGTTTTTAAAGATCTATGTAATCTTCTCTTTTAGTATCATGGGTACAATTGATTTGTGGCATACGTATTCCTCAGCTTCTGTACGATATACTTAAGCAAACTGTTTTGTGCCATTGCATAAAAATGGATCTGAGCTCTCAATGCCATAATGAGAGAAGAAACGACAAAATTACAGGAGGTTTTGTACTCTCTCTGTACAAGAGGAAGGCAATAATTCTGCTCTTTCCTTAGTTCCTATACCTTGTAGCTATGTGGCTAGAAAGCACAACTTCCAGTGCTTGGTTAGATAAAACTTATGAAAAAGCTAAACATATGAAAGTAGAGGAGTTGATGGTTAAGGCAATCCAAGCAATCATATTTTTTTTATGTAAAACTGGGCATAAAGGGTTAAAAAATTAGAATCTACTGAAATACACTAAACTTAACTCCACATTTCCCTCAGGTTCTCATTATGGAAGTAAATTAAAGTTGTCTGGATGGCTTTTAACGGCGTGTTTTCTTTTTTAATATACTTCATTTTATTGAAGTGCAATATTTTTCCTACATTTTCTAGGTTTCAATTATTATTTTTTATAGTAATGGACTTCTAAAATATTTTAACATTAATATTCTAATACGTTTAGCTTTTGCATAGTTTCTTGGCAAGGATTTGTCTTGGATTTCTTTTCTTTACAATTATTAAAAATGCTATACATGAGCATTAAGAAGTAATCATGTCGATAGTATGATTTAGTAACCAAAAAATATGGGGCAAAATCAGCATATTGCTTTTCAATGTCTTTGTATTGTCATAATTGCATGAATGTTCAAAAGTCATGAAGCTTAACATTGATTTACAATTCATCATTAGATCAGAGATGTAAATTATAATGAGAGGACTCAAGATTTCTTGTTTCTGAGTCCCAGCTAGAGCTAGGCATATTTAGAAGGAGGAGGGAGACCCACAGGAAAATAAGTGAACGCTTCAGTAGAGTCAGTCTGCGCTGTTCAAAAATATAACTTAGTAGGTTAAAAAACAAACAAAAAGCCAGGGGTGGGGAAGGCACCTGGGACATGACTAAAACCAGCCAAGTGTTGAGAGAGCCTTCATTTGCTGTATGGCAGAGCTGAGTTCAATCTGCACTGTGTCCAGGCCTGCCCCTTTTCCCTCCTAGAGGGACAGCCTCATCGCTGGACAAGCCTCATCACTCCAGCCATGGATGATGGAGCATTTCCTAAAAGATGCTGCACGCCCTCAGCAAATGGGAAGGAGAGCATCCTACCCTCAAGCAGGCCGGCTACTTCTGACTAGCTAAACTCTGATATCCCAGTGGCTGGCCCAGAGCTGTTCACCCCACCTTGACAACTGGATATATAATCATAATTACTCACAATTATATGGTTAATGTATTTTTTAATTTTAATCTGTGCTTCTTCAGCTCTAGACTGATTAATTTTAGTTCTATGGTAAATCTGAAGAGTCTGCACTGGCAATTTCTGAGATAATTCCATATTAATTAAAGCAGCAAATTTCTTACAGAATCTGTTGAAAATAATTTTACTGAAACAGTGGGTGGTGATGTAAAATTAGTGAGCATCCATCTTACACTCAAAGAGAAAACAAGGTCAAGTACAAGAGAATGTATTTTCACATATAAATCAGACAGGTTGCCTTTGGTTTTCTACAACACAGACGCCATGGCTCAGAAGGGGAACTTGTTCCTCCACTACCTTTTAGAGTTTAATAAGTAAACTTTAATGAATTTTCTTGTAGCAATTGAAAGCTACTATTTTTTAATAGCCTGCTGAGGTACAAACACATACTCCTTCTGTTTAACTTGCCAAGTGATCTGTACACTCCTCCAGAGGGGCAGACCTAGCTACAGACATATACTTGCTTCCTCCTGCTGCATCTGCGATCAGGGCTACCTACAGGACTCAATGCATGCTACTTCAAAGCCTCCTTGCCCAAAAATTTCCAGTTTCCTTGGGTCTCCTACCTCGTCTCCTACATACAGTCACACTAGAGCATTCCAATTCAGAACAGATTATTCTATCACTGGAAGCACCATGCAGTTATTCCTAGCAGAATTCAGTTCCATGAGCTTCTGGAGACCTAGCCAATGATCACTGAAATAATTCCTTAGAATTTCAATGTGCCTCCTACACCACAATATTCAGGTACATAAATATAGGCTGAGCATTTGTGCAATTAGTAGAGATGTCTCATGCATTCTGTAAAGCAGAACCCAAACTTACTCACAGAGCTGTGAACAACATCTTCATGTTTGGTAAATAGTGACAGCTGCATCTGCACAGTGCATAGAAAAGGAGATGAGAAAATACAGTATTCTGGCTATAGTAGCACACACTGCTGCACAAACCCTTCTTCTGCTCACAGCACATAGGAAAAATCAGCAGTAAAATCTTAGCACTCTCAGAATTTTGGTTTATGTTCTAGTAATGTGACCAAATTAACCAGCCATATTATAAGGACTGTCAAAAACATTATCTGATATGCAAGTGCACCAGCAACAACACAAGCTTTAAAAGCTTAAAAGCCATTTTGAGAATTAAACAAAGATTGACAGTATCTCTATTTTGTAGTGCCAACTTTTTGAACACTTTGCATTTGTCAAGAAACATATGATGGTGTTGGCAGCAGTTCCCAGTTAGCACTGGTCCCCTTTGTGAAAGCCACTGCCTAAACAAAGAACTAGATACGGTCTCATCATCAACAAATTTGAAGTGTCTCTGCTCCACTGGTGAATTATTGCTATCCTGTAGAGGAGGTGGAAAGTGTGCAGGATTCTGCAGCATACACAAAATAAGCTCTTCACAGGTTTTTTTGGCTGTTCGCATGAGCCATTCTATCACTTTTCAGCAACTCCAGCTTATATTATATCTACAGACTTACAGTAAGATGAGATAGTCACAGTATTTAAACCTTCAAACAATCTACACTGCAAATCTGCCAGCCTCCTGTTCCTCAGAACGTTTCATCTCAGCTAAAAATTATCAGTTCAGAGGGATAAGAGCACAGAGGTATACAGATGACTGTAATGCATTCCACCAGACAGCCTTTATGAATTTTTTAGCTGAACTTTCCTCTGTCCTTGTTGTTCTTGCCAACCACATGCAGAACATTTTAGAGACAACAGCAATTCCTTGGAGGTTTACATGCACTATTCAATTCCCAACAATAAAAAATAAAAGAAAATCCTAATCCTTTTTCTAAACCAAGTTTATCTCATATTTTCCTTCATCCTAAATTATAACTAGCATCCAGTACTTGCACTGCATAGCTCATAAGCTAGCAGAAATTGCCACATTCAATTAGCACAGCAAAAGTGGCAAACTAGAAATAGGATTCCATTCACTTTAATTCACTAGATGGTTGCCATAAATACTCGTCTGTAAAACATGGAATTCTGAATACTCTAGACATTATTTTCCTTTCATGAAGATGTTTGTTTACTTTGGCAGTGATTCTCTTGGGAGAAAGTCTAATGACTTCCACTACCAAAAAAAAAACCAAAACAAAAAAGAAACAGAAACTGCCACTAGCAAGCAAGAGAATATTAGTCTAGTGTGCTGGTTAAACTCCAGGGCACAAAGGAGAAAAAACAGAGTAGATCACTGCTTTGCATTCTTGTGACCAGAACCTATATCCTTCAAGTTTAGCAGGCTTTCATGATGGAAGTCAGGCTTCGAATAAAGCAAGAAAGCTGCCCATCTCCTGTGAATTTTAAGATTTTTAACCTTAAAAACATCTAAACAAACAAAAATATATCATGGGGGTGGGAATAAGAGAACAAAGCAAACTATTTCAATCCCTGGTGTTAATTTTTCCCACTGCTTTTAATTTCATTTAACACACAGTGATCTAAGAAAGGGTTTTTTACCCAGTTTTGTTATATCTGAGTGATTAATATTTTTTCTTTTAATGAGAAAAGCCACCAGGAGAAAAGGTAAACTACTGTGACTCAATAGGCTACTCACTGCTCAAAAATACTTACCTACCTCCTTCCTAAGGGTGCATGACTATTTCAGAGTTTAAAAAAATAAACAACAGAAAAACAGTGAATGAGGCAGATTGATATAAATCTTCAGACCTCTTTTTCCTGTGAAATGTCAAACCTCATCATCTACTTTTCTGTATGAATAACCTGCAGTCCCAGACTGTTTACCATGTTTCCATGGGAGGAAAATGTCATTAACAAAAAATCAACTTTAGGGTTAAGAGGAAGCAGCTCTAGCAAAACTATGTGAATCGTGTATTTTGTTACCAGTTAGAACAATGTGCTGTTTCTGGAATGCATGTTCAAGCCCATTTCAAAGTTTAAGCAGGCACATGTCACAGACCACAGGACAGCAGACTGTGTCCTTCCCTAAATAGCCTGATCACAGGGAAGATCAAGCAGACCGTTAGCAGAATCCTTGCAAACACTGCAGGACAGACACAGATACCTAAATAATGAGGGCTAACAAAGAGCCTAGGAAAAGGAGTAGATATGGAAAACAAGAAGGAGTGGTAAAACAGCAAGAGAAAACAAGAAACTGATTTTAATTTTTTTTTTTTTTTGGTAGCTGTAGAGCTTTGGAAAAGAGGTCAAATGGAGTAGTAAATCACTGTGAATGGTGAAAGGCCTATAAATGCTGTGGGCTGTGGAAAGCACAACTTGTTGCATTACAAGCAGGCAATGAGTCTCTACTATGCTGAGCCAATCCACAAAAGGTTTTTTGAAGTCATTACTATCTCTAACACTTACTTTTAACTGTAACATGCAAAAAAAATCAAAAAAGCTGTGTATAGTATTGGAATGGAAGCAAAGATACTTCTAATGTGTACATCTAATTGCAGCCCATATTCAAAATCACAGGCATGGTGATTTTCCAACTAGCTAATAGGAGGGAAAGAGCAGATTCTACCACTAGTCAGAGCTATTTTCTTTTGTGTACATTAGGCTCCTGATATTCTTGTGTTCATATTCATTTACAAAATGAGGCAGCGCTGAAGTAGCTCTGTGTACATATAAAGTCCACATACTATATCTAAGTTTCATGATTTATTGTGTGCTCACAAAAACTGTAACACTTGTTAAGTGGTATCTGATCATGAAAAGGTATGGATCCTACCCCACAAAAGAAGACAGACCTTTTTAAAGAAGCTAAACCCAAAGACCACTCTGAAGTGCACAGCATCGCAGTACAATCCCGTTCAGTTCTTATAACCGCTAAAGGTTTTATTGTTCAAGCAAAAAAAAGAACAGTGGGCCAAAATCCTTTCTCATATAATAATATCCTGTTCCTAACACTGGCCAATAGCAGATGTTATTCTCCTGGGTTTATAAAAGGAAAGAACTTAAGCTGTGCATGGCATTTTCTAGAAGAGATGATAACCACTCAGGAGCAAAACTCAGAAGCCATTACCTTGATGATCCCTTTCGTGTCACCCAAATGGCAGCCAGAGGAGCTGTACTGTAACCCTTACAGTTTATGTTGTCTTTATATAGTTACAGCTATTTTATATAGTTCAATGAGATTTGTCCTTATACTTTCTATTCTGTAGCACTGCTGGTTAAACTCGCCACACAAAATTTAGCACCCACTGCATGATGCAGAACACCAGACAAGATGATCGTTGTCTTTCAGGCACCAACAAACCCAGGAGAGCTGTCAGCCCCAGCTCTACCACAGGCCTCCCAGGTGAAGTCAATGTCTGGCACATTTGTTGGAATGAATACATGGAAGCGGGTTGATTAATGGCAGCAAAAACCATAACTTATGTATATTTGGTTCTACTGTACTGACAGCTTGCTTTGCAACATCTGGTTTTTTCAATTTACATATTGTGTACAGTGATATTGCATATGCCTTGGCACTTGTAATGTTTGTTGTCCAGTCTAAGGAACTCATCCCAGCACCATGACTCTCTAGCTTCTTCAAGTCACACAGGTGAGGCGTGGCTCTGTCAGCATGCTCTCCTCTTCACGCATTCTCACTTCAGTAACAATCAGGGAACATGGAGTCCAAGCCTCTCAGTACACCTGAAGGTCTGGAAAGGCAAATTTAGGGAGTTCCTGTGTCGCGAATAGGTGAGGTACCTGAAGGAAGCATAATACATGCTTAGCTTGTTCTTACACATTTGTTTAGGCATTTATTTTCAGACACTATTACCTTGCAACTAGTCTAATCCAAAAAAGCTCTCAAGCCTTCCGTAGAAAGGGACAGCTAAGATAAAAGAAAGTAGGAAGGAATCAAGGGATTACAAGGGAGAGAAAAACATTAACGCAAGAGGGTGTGAAGGCCAAATGGTCAAAAACCAAGAAACTGGAGACAGGAGAGAGAAAACAAACTGCCAAGGACAGGCCTCAGCACTTCTTGATGGCACTAAGGTGCCAGTTAAGAGACTTGACTTGGTGGAGGAGAAGTCAGAACTTGTGGCCTCAGCACACAACAAGGGGTCTCGTATCTGAGGCAGAAGAGCCTGCAGGATGCTTGGTTTCATTCGGTACAACAGTTCTTGCTTGTACTAGAGTCAAGTAGCATGGGCCACAAGACCAGGGACAACCAAGGACCTACTGGATTCTGCAGCAAGATAGCCAGAACCTTTCCTCATAATCAACAGAGACAGAGAGATCAGTTTTCTCTCTCTAAAAGTACCTTCGTTATGGGATGAATCATCCTTCGGTAGCACCTGTCTTATGTTTGTAGAACATTAGGCAGCTAATGTAGAGTGGATACTTACTTTGTACATGGTTAAAAATAGATGATCTTCACTCAGGGAAAGTTGATTTAACAAATACACGCAACTGGGGTGAGTGGCTACCATGCCAGAGATAAGCTGTTGTGAAGGACATGAGCACTCTTACCTTTCAGTCAATTTAAAAAATACTCGCATATGCCAAGACAGCTGTCTTGAAGGAAGAATTGCTAGAATTTGGGCTTGATTTAAAGGTGAGGGACAGAGAATCTGACTGCTTACAAAAAAAGAAAAAAAAAAAAAAACAAAACAAAACCAACTGAACAAGTTCCTACACACTATGTAGAAATAGGCAATTGGTTATAGGACAGTGAAGTGCAGCTCTGCTTCCACCCTTGCTAGACATTGCCTGAGAATGCCTCAGGTAGAGGACAATTTCTGTTCAGGCTTGCACACAACTCAGTGTCAGGTATATGACAGGAGCACAAAGGGAAGCCAGATGCTACCAGTTCGGCAGCTCACCAAACTAATGTTATGAGGACTGTGTTGTGAAGCAATTCACTCTTCAGAGAGGAACCAGAACTCGGCCTACAACGCTTACTTAGCATGTGACCATCTGTAAGGCCTTGGTCTGCACTCTGGATTTTCTAGCCCTTGTAAGAATGCAGAGTTCTTGAAACAAATGCCAATATAATAAATAATGCTGGAGTGCTGAGCAATAATACAGCAAAGATAAACACATATCAATTATTCTTCTGTGCTGCAAATGCATTTTTATATTAACCCTGCATGATAGCACAGATTCCCCAATATATACCCACACAGGTTCACAACCACATCAAAGAAGACTGGAAATGCTGAAACAGTTTTTTTTCCCCCTCTATATTTTATATGCATATAGAAAACATATACAGATTTAAGAAGTAAGAATTGTTACACTGGGTCAGACCAAAGGTCCTTGGGACAGGAGGAATGAAGGTATCCAGTCGCTGACGGTGGGCATGGACAGATGCTTAGAGAAAAGTTCAACAGGTCAAGCACGTAATGACACTTTCCCCAGGTACTCATACATTCAACAGCCGTCTATGAATTCTCTCACATCGGAGCTACAGCCTTCCCAGAGCACAAAGAGAAGCCGCTTGTTTTAGTCTTTTCAGGGACATACACATCGACATCAACGTTACATCTGTACGTGCCAAACTATTTATTTGTTTGTATTGAACAGCTGCCAAGAACTGTGCTTCCACTGTATGGAAAGGGTAAAACCCCACCTTTGATACTGGAATACCTCAGAACGCACCACCCCGTGCCACCACACCCCAGCGCGGGTTGCGCCCGAGCTCCCTGGGTCTCTGAGGTGCTCAGCAAACAAAGTCTGCTGGCAGGCCTCGGGTGTGTGGCGAGGAAGAGGTGACGAGCCCACGACCCCGCGGGAGCTCTGCCACGCCGCAGCGCCCCACGGGACAGGGACAGCCCCGCATCCCGATCCCGGAGGGAACACGAGCACACGGCGCGCCCCGGAGCCGCGCTCGCAGGGGGCGGGGCCGGCGCGGGGCCGGC